>VDFB02389797.1:0-25362 GCA_007258455.2 Sequoia sempervirens
TGCACATTTGTTGTATCTGTGTGGTTGATTGATTGGTTCTTTCAAGCAAAGATTAAATCCTTTTGGTTGATCACAGTAATCAGAGAAATTCATTTGGATTATTGAAAGTAGAGCTTAGTAGTTCTGATGTGCATGTTTACAAGTTGTAAAGCCGGAGATGTATGCCGGATAATTTGAGTTTTCTCCAGAGAGTGTTGCTCATCTTGATTTCATTTGACTCCACATACCCAATAAGGCACTAGTCTCTGCAGTTTCATCATTAAAGATTCATTTATTCTCTTTATATCTGTTGATTGAGTATTTTAGGATTTAGATTAAGGAGATTGCTATTGCGCTTGAATTCATTTGTTCACTTGCATCTGCCATTGTGGACAAATCATTGCAAGAAGGATAACCATAAGTCAAGTCTGCTTCATTCAGAAAGGTACACCCGCCTAGGTTTAGCAGCACCTGAAGAGTAGAAGGTTGAGTTCTCTTGACCTTGTCTGTTATCCTAAAGCGTATCAAGAGATTGGCAGCCTCTTGAGGCATTCTGCCTGCATTTTTGAGAGCTAACACAACCTCCATTATAACCTCTACTTAACTTCTATTCATAAAAAATAACATGAAAATCGCTCAAATATCTTACTTTGAGAGCACAATCATGTGTTCAAATAAAATCCATGGAAAAAACTAAAATATCCAGCACAATGCATTAGAGGCTCTTTACTTCTCTGTTTGATTTGCAAGAATACCACAAAAAATAATGTTTTAACCAAGTGTCCTAAATGATCATCTTTACATTATTTTAAAAACTAAAGTAATAAATGAGATGCCAATATTTTGCTACATCTTTCTATGGCCTACATAAATGAGCCACCAAAATTTATAAATACTATCTTTAATGCACTAATGTACTTAAAATTTTGAACCTTTAATTAATTGTATATTAAAGCACCATATAGCCAATTCATCTATGCAACATACTTTGTCATGGTAATACAAATGTACTTGATAAAGGCACTAGTAAAATTGATAACTAATAAAATTGTCTCTCCAAATGTACTACACACTTTATTTCAATGCATAATTTACACCTTAATAACTTTCATTTCAATTTATTTTTTCAAAATTATAATTCACTCTGTAAACAAATAAATCAAACCTATCT
Source organism: Sequoia sempervirens (assembly GCA_007258455.2). Lineage (NCBI taxonomy): Eukaryota > Viridiplantae > Streptophyta > Pinopsida > Cupressales > Cupressaceae > Sequoia > Sequoia sempervirens. The sequence goes on from VDFB02389797.1 coordinate 1,151, forward strand.
AGACATGCCAACACTATGGCTTCCATAAAGAATAAGAAATATAATTAGATGGAAATGAATCTATATCCATCAACTAATTACTTATCTCAAGCAAACAATATAATGCTTCTATTGAATATTCTTGAACATTCTTCTACCAAATCCTTTTGCTAGCAGGAACAACAGTAGCAACATATTACTCCAAGTTCAATGATAGATAATTGGAAATGAACATCAACAAAGGATCTCAAATATTGTTGACATAGTCCAACAAAATAAAATTCATCTCATAATTCCAATATCCAAAGTTTGCACTAATCTAAGAAATATTGCATCAAAAAATGCTTAGCCCAACTCCTTTACCCAACAAAACCTTTAAAATAACTCACCATTAGCTTAAAAAGTATTATTATGTGGGATTTCAATATGGATCACATTATAATTAACTAGCATTGGCATTGGCTTATAGCCATTCCCTTATAACTACCAAACTAATCTCAAAACAATCTACTTACAAGAAAGTTTTCAAGACTAAGAGCAAAATATTAATTACAAAAATTAACTCACATTGACTTATAGTCATTCCCTTATAACTACTAAACTAATCTCAAAACAATCTACTTACAGGAGAGTTTGCAAAACTAAGAGCAAAATATTAATTACAAACTAACATAATATTGTTAACCACAAACTTTGAATCAATAAATCTAACATATTTACAGATCATCCACACAATACAACAATTATAAAATCATGCAAAGTCCAAAACATATTAATGAAGAAGAATACATATAAATATATATACAACCAACTCTATATTTTTATAAAAGTATATATAAATACAAAAAGATAGTATAACCACCTTCCAACCACCACTTAATTGATTATTATAATATGACATAAAATATAAGAAAATATATCAGCCACAACATCACATAGAACAAAAGGAAGAAACAAGGTTCAAGCTCTCATGGGTAAGTTCAATGAATCTCAATATAATATCTCTTAAATCAAGATTGTCTGCCTTCTTTTGTTAGTTAAGATCAGATTGAATGGCATCCAAAAAAAATCTTTTCTTAGTAAAATCCAAGAAGAAAAGCCAATACTCCAAGTCAAGACAAAGTGAACCTGGTCGTAGGAATTTGGCAGGCCACTACTGGCTTTTGACTGGTGTTGTATTCTTTTTAGGTATATTCCTTGCCATTCACCCAATGTGTTCCAGAGGGGAGATAAGCTTTTGCTTTCATCCATTAATAATTGTAGAGGTATGTCATATCAGTTACTTTTGGGAATTAAAGAAAAAAATGCCTTTTTGTCCACAAGTGCAGAGCAGTCAGAAAGCTAGTTAAGGGAAAACTAACCATTGCTGTCCATGGGCCATCACTCTACAAAAAGTAGGACTGTGACTTGCACGCTGTTGTTATCTTCATTACTCAACTTGCACGGCAATGTCTGTCCATGAAGTGGACTCATCCCAAGCATGCACGGACAAGACTGTCTGATTATTTCTGCAACCTGCTATATTTTGTCCATTACTCAGTTTGTTCAGATGTATATGTCAGTTAGCTAGCTTGTTTGTTCCTCAATTGTTCTGGGCCTCCATAATTCTCCCTCTAAATAGTGTTAAATTGTTTGATTTATCTTCTTCTTCTTTTAGATTACAGGAATTGGAATCGGGTAGCCACTCTCTATAAACTGCAGTGCGTTTGGTAAACTTTTTTTTGACATGACCGGTGCCACTAACGTGACACGTTCTCCAGTACCACAGGGACAGTGGGGAAACTAGACCTCGTGACCTCTTGCCTGCAAAGGATGCTTTAGTCAATCGAACTAGGTCCACCATCCAATTGCTTGATTTATCTATAGTCTATAAGGATTTGGTGATTTTTATGGTGTAGCTACTTTTAAATGAGTACGACTTTTGTTCCGGCCTCCATAATTCTCCTTCTTCTTAATAATCTATATTTAAATAGCGTTAACTTGTTTGATTTATCTATAGTCTAAAGGATTTGGTGATTTTTATGGTGTAGCTACTTTTAAATGAGTATAACTTTTGTTCCGGCCTCCATAATTCTCTCTCTACTTAATAATCTCAGTCTAAATAGTATTAAATTGCTTGATTTATCTAATCTATGAGGATTTGGTGACTTTTATGGTGTAGCTACTTTTAAATGAGTACAACTTTTGTTTTGGCCTCCATAATTCTCCCTCTACTTAATAATCTCAGTCTAAATAGTGTTAAATTGCTTGATTTATATATAATCTATAAGGATTTGGTGATTTTTATGGTGTGGCTACTTTTAAATGAGTACAACTTTTCTTCGAACCTCCATAATTCTCCCTCTACTTAATAATTTCAATCTAAATAGTGTTAAATTGCTTGATTTATCTATAGTCTATAAGAATTTGGTGATTTTTATGGTGTAGCTACTTTTAAATGATTACACCTTTTGTTCTCGCCTCCATAATTCTCCCTCTACTTAATAATCTCAGTTTAAATAGTGTTAAATTGCTTGATTTAATCTGTAGACTATAAGGATTTGGTGATTTTTATGGTGTAGCTACTTTTTAATGAGTACAACTTCCTTACTTTTTTGTTTGACCATATTTATGGGTTGTGGGTGGTCTTGTTGAAGAGTTAAGCCACATGTTTACTTTTTAACTAACAAGATTTTTTTTTAAATGGCCTACATTTTTTAAAGTTTATAAATATATTATTTTCTATTTATAGTAAATAAAGGTTTTTGAAACATGGCTTTTTTTTACAAGGATGCTAGTATATAATAGTTGAACAACAAAATAGCTGCAACAAAGTTATTAGGAACAAATCACATAAAATAACTACACAATATCATAACTTGATCTAATACTTCGCACACCCCTAATTTGGATGTGAGACATATAAACATGTTTATAAATATTTTGTTATGTTGTTCAATTTTTTACATTTTAAAAGTTAATCAAACAATCAAGTTAGTATCATTCTCTCTTATGGTGATGCAATGGATGGTCAGTTAAAATAGTTTATAATTTTTTATTTATTTTTTAAAAATAATTATGTCGATGTTGTTCAATTTTGTATTTTTTCAAAGTTAATCTTACTATCAAGCTAGTATTATTCACTAATAATGATGCAAACATAGATGGAAGGTCCAACTAAAGACTATTCCACCATACATCCTTAACACAAAAAATAAAAAATATATATGTTCAATAAATAAAATTACATTTTGCCAATATGCTTACACTCAATATAGACTCAATCATGTATTAAAATATAATTCAAGGACTTCACATGAGTGTGACCATTAACATGGGTGGCCTTGTGCTAGTCTTGCTTCTCTTACTATGTTATGAGTTACTAGACATTACCATAGCCCTTAGATATCTCCTTACACTATGTTATACTTTAGCTAATGAATTATGCCTCTTTTATGATATGAATTGTGTTTCCAAATCCAATGTGACCATAAACACAATTGGCCATGAGACCAATAAAGTCTTTTGAGTGATTGTCTTTTGGCACAAGGCCCTAAATCTTGCCACATAGCATAATGACCTCCTTAAGTTGATATAGCATGTCGCCAAGTGTAATGAACATGAAATTTGAAATGGACATGTGGACATGCTTGAGGTGCTATATTGATGCTTTGGGTAAAGTCACATAGTGATATTGATCAAAGGTGCTACTATAAAATTTATTCTAGTCTACTAGTTTGAGTGCTCAACTAAATATTACCTTAGGAAAAATCAACTCCAACACACCAAAATGATTGAAACATAAAATAGTAAACTATAAAACCAAAACAAACTAAATGTAAATAATTTTTTGGATGATGCAAGATTGTTCATAGGCTAGTATGTTCTAGTATTAAACTTCTCAAATAAGTGATTAGTGCTCGTATAATGCTCATGAATAAGTGGTAACTGATAAAACCACTCTTTAGGTTGGTGAACCAATTACAATGCTCCCTCAACACATTAATAGGCTCCCAAAATCAGCTCTAGATGTTGCTTATTTCACCTTTACTAGTTCAAAGAACTAGGACACAATTCCCTAAATAACTTTTGTGTTGCTTCTATTATCCTTGCAATCCAAACCTCCACTATTGTACTATGCATTATCATTTGCCATTCATGTCAAAACATCATTATCCATTTTTACTTAATTCTCTACTTGCTCTATTTGCATTTTGTATGCATGTCTACTTTAGTTGTACTAAAAATACCAATAGTATGCTTTCTATCCAATATTCATTTCCCTTTTATCTATTCACTACCCTAACCAATCCTATTTTTTGACTTATGTACCTTCTATGATATATAACTTGTTTCACTTTTCTAATATTCCTTCTAAATATAATTCCTAATGTCAGCTTACACTAAAACCACCATATGCAATGTCATCACTCCCACTTCTACTTAGTGTAATTTTCAAGTAATCACCTAATATATTCAATCTCAAATCAAATTTTTTACAACCTTTCATTACTTCCTCCAACTTCTATAGATAATTATTTTACTTTTACTCTAACCTATTTTTGTTATATTTACACCACCCACATATATTTCTATGATATGTATTATCATTCACATCCTTTTTTAATCTATCTATATTTGTATACTATCATTACTCTCATCAATGAATAAAATTTTGTTTCTCAACTAAAATTTCCCATCCTAATCTCCCTAACTATCCAATTGCCAAGTAGTGACTTATATATTTATTAGCATCTTGTTGCTATCTACCATTTCCAAATTGTGATGTTGTTCAACTATTTTGTACTTACCATTCAAAGTGCATGCAAATGGGGTCCAAAAGGGAGTCAAAAGTAGCCAAAATCAACAAAAAATGGACTTCAACAAGTAATTTGATATACCTACATTCAAAATTTCACAATTTGATAAGAACAAGAATACTAGAGATTTAAATATATTTTCTCTCTCTCTCTCTCCCTCTCCCTCTCCCTCTCTCTTTCTCTTTTTATTTGTAAGAAGGAAATGAACCTTCTATGAAATCAATGATAGTGGGTGAGAAAATGATGAAAAAAACAAAGCTTTAGTACAACTAAAATAACAATATAGATAAGTTACCTTTGTGCTAGTTAAGTAGAAATGCAATGTTTAGTATTATGTAGTTAAGCAAGAATCTAAGGGAACAATTAAATTTCTTTGGACACTAATCGTTAGAGAGTGATTAAATGCCAACACATCTAGGTGGGCTAGTGGATGCTCTTGAAGGTGTCATTTTATTTCCCAATCATCCTAATCTTACTAACCTACATTGTTCTCATGATTTCTCTTAAGAACCCTAGGAGAAACAAACTATAAATCTTTGACAGGTATATTTTTATAATTTATAACACCTATGAATGTTTTATATAAACCTATTGTAGAGGAGGGGGACCGACCACTCCAAGGCTCTAGGTCATGGAGAGCCAAGAGCAGACGGTTTCCCTAATCTACCTCAAGTTAGACAAGTGTTTAAGATAGTTCCTGATGCTAAAGGTAGAGAATGAAGAGAACTCTCAGTACTTTTGTCAATCTACTAACTCAAAAGTTATGTTTGGACTAAGCGAGTAGGTTTCTAGAACCTAGACTGTGACTCTATCAACTCTTTGCCAAAGGACAACAACGCGTAACAAGGATGACAATGCAACGTGTTGGCGTCTCACAGGTGTGTTGTCGTTTGTATGGATAAACAGTGAAAAAGGATAGTCAAAAGTACTAAAAACCTACTAACAACTCAGCTATTGAAGTTTGAGGTGATGATGAAAATAAGAAATGATAGAATAATTGAAATACTAAGAGAGATGCTATAAGAAATGACAAGAACGAGAAAGGAAAGAGTTCAACTCATGAAAATTCTAGTTCTTCTACAACCTCCACACAAACAAGTACCTACACATAGCAAAGCATGGAAAAATGTTGGGGCTATTTTGGGGCTTGCTATAGTCAAACCCCCTGTTTTGGTGTTTCCATTTGTTAGGAATTGCATGCAGAAGATATCAATTAAATGCAGATAAAGATTAAATAGAGGAATGAAAAATACACAGAAATAATAACAGCAAGAGACAATTTTTAACATGGTTCACCCAAACTCGGGCTACATCCACCAATAGAGAGTCTAATATTATTATCTGAGAAATCGAACCGATTACAACCAGCAATCCTTGCAACTCAATACTGTTGCAAATGCTACAATACAATATCAACGGAAACCCTAACCCTTAGTCATTTTTTCAAGACTTATGTCGGTTACAAAAATAGTTTTTTTTTGGTGTCGTCCAATAGAAAAATAACTCTTGATGCCTTTCTAAAATAATAAAATTTGTGTGAGGTTTCAGGGGTGTGTGCCTCAAATCCGAGTCTACATAACAGTCAAAGTGGAAGTGTTTTTGTTGTTTTTCAAAATTTGTCACACTTGGACTAAAAATTTGAGGCACTTAAACAATGAATCTTAAAAAAAGTCAGTAATATGAAATTTAGCATTTTGAATCTAGTTTTCAAATATGTAAATTATTTAAATACCCATATTATAGAAATTAAATTTTGATAGGGATCTATTAAAACCATGTTTTAAAAGTCTTTTTTTACCATACCATGCACGTGTACTGTGTGGTAAATATGTTAGTATCAAATTAAAACAATAAAAACACAAAAATGAAACATTAAACTGAAGAACAACAAATAATTTGAATTCAAATGAAACAAACAGAGCTTCTTCAGAGCCGTTCCATTTTCCTCTATCTCTAGGGATTTGTTTGAAGCTGCTGCTCTCAGATTGTGTAAGCAAGACTTCTCCAAATGGCAACCTGTAGAACGAGTATGCAAAGAAAAATGTTTTTCTATTCTATATGCTGGTGGAGTGAAAATGTTGATACAGATATGCACAGGGGCTGTAGATTATGCATAGGGGCTGTGAATTGTGGATGCTATGATATGAAGTGAATAGGCCATGATATAGAATGATTCTATGCTATGCTATGATGCTAGAATGCTATGAATACTAAAAGGCTATGCTATTGTAATTTGTCTATAGTTATTCTATATGAAAGCTTCTCTGTGATTTCAAAGACCCGACCGTCTTTTTTATAGCTTTTTGTAGGCAAAATCCTGGCTTTTTGTAGGCAAAATCCTGGCTGGCAAAGATCAATGGTTGTGAGATTGTCTGGTAGATTTGAATGGTGATAGATGGAGAGGTTGAGAGGAAGATAGAAGATGTTGGGAGGTTGGAGAGAAGAATGGAGCCTTGTCTTCAACCCACGGGAACAAGCTTGCAAGGAACAGAGAAATTAATTTTTTTCTATTTTGGAAGTTTGTTTCACGGTTGTTGAAGATAATCCCCAAATTAATTAAATAAATAAATTTATTTAATTTCATTTATGTGAGTTTGATTTTTGATTTTAGGACTATAGAAGATTTAATTAAATATTTTAGAATATTTAATTATGATGTGACTTTAGAAGAATTAATTAAATATTTTGAAATATTTAATTGTAAATGTATATTAGAAGAATTTAATTAAATATTTAGAATATTTAATGGTGAATGGAAATTAGAAGAATATTAGAACACTTAATCTTTATTTGAATAAAATATTCAAGCCAAGATTAAATGATAATTAATATTAATAAATTGTAATGTTTATTTAATTAATTGAGAAATGAATAAGAAAAGTGATTAAATAAACTTATTTATTTAATGGAAATAAAAGAATGAACAATATAAATAAATTATTTAGATTTATTTATACATAGATTGAACTCAAAGATTTAATTAAATATTAAAAATATTTAATTAATTACCAAATTATGTGATGTGACCATTTTTAGGTGTATACATTTTGCCCCTCTTTGAAGTGATGTGTTTTACACATTGCTTCAAAGAATTTTGAAATTTTCCCTAGATGTTGATTGTCAAGTGCTAATAGGTATATGCCCCCTCGAACGATGAATTGATAAGATTTTGATTTTTGTGAATTTATTTTTTTTTTTTAGATTTTTTTTAAAATTTTTTTTATGATTTTGAAGATGTTGATTCATCGTTTAAAAATTATAATATGAAGAAAATGACTTGAAAAGATGTGAGATGAAAAATTGATGACTAAAATTGCCCCTGCTGTGATAAAATGTGCTAAAATGCCCCAATTTTGCTTTTAAATAGGTTAAAAATGTCAGTTTCCATGTCATTTTCTCATTTTAACCTAGTAAAAATTGTAAATTTTGAGCTCTAGAGTGAGAAAGATGGCACTTTCGATTCACCAACACCGTTTCGAGCGCATCCGACGACATCAGCAGCTAGCGCATTATGGACCTCCGGTATGTACCCCGTTAAACCTCTGCTTTTTGAAAATTTTCCGTTTAGAACACGTTTATCAATGTTTTGATTGTGAAAGAGTGTATTTTAGCGCCCTTAATTATTTTCATAGTGCCCTTGATAATTTTCATAGCGCATTTGATTTCGTAGCGCCTATGAGGCTTTTTGTTGCTCCCTTGATCCTTTCCATAGCACCTATGATTTTGTAGCGCTCATGATGAATTATGTAGCACCCTTGACCATTTTCATAGCGCCCATGATTGGATGTTATTGTGATTAATAAATTTGTTCTCAAAGTTGTTGGAAAACAAATAATAGCTGATAAATTTGTTTTTAAAGTTGTTAAAAACAAATAATATTGATAAGTTTGTTTCTAATGTTGATAAAAACAAACAAGATGTTGATATAATTTCCTTTCATGAAAATGAAAACCAAATAGTAGTTTGATATGTTTGCTTCTAAAGCTGTTAAAAACAAACATGATTCTGATTAATTTGCTTTCCATGATGATGAAAAACAAATTGTTTGATATTGATATGTTTGCTTCTAAAGTTGTTAAAAACAAACATGATTCTGATTAATTTGCTTTCCATGATGATGAAAAATAAATTGTTTGATATTGATATGTTTGCTTCTAAAGTTGTTAAAAACAAACATGATTCTGATTAATTTGCTTTCCATGATGATGAAAAACAAATTGTTTGATATTAATATGTTTGCTTCTAAAGTTGTTAAAAACAAACATGATTCTGATTATTTGCTTTCATGAAAATGAAAAACAAATAGTGTGACTAATATTCAGATTTTGATTGATGAGTTGTGATGATTTGATATTGATTTTTCTTTGTCATGATGATGTTTCAACAAGAGAGATTGGGCGTTTTGCAGTTACAGGAGACATTCCCGAGTACATGGAGCTTGATTCCATAGCTGTTACAGTCAGATCAGGATGTGATCTAGGCATGTGGATTGACTTCATTGCTTGACATGCCTAAGGTACGCCTCAACAGAGCTTTATTGACAACACTCACAGAGCGGTGGCATAGTGATACCAACACATTTCATTTACCAACCAGAGAGATTACTGTGATGCCAGAGGATGTGTACCGTATCTTGAGGATCCCAGTGATGGGCGAGATAGTGGTCTTTGATAGCCGAGAGGCTGGAGGCACTAATGCTTTGAAGAGGATTTTCAGAGATGATCAGATTGTTGGATACTTCATCCCATGGGGTGAGATGGCAGATTCATATGCACCCTTACCGTCTATACTTGCAAGTTTCATTGGAGGTTTTTTGTGCCCCGACCATAGGTCGAAGGGGTTCATAGTCGGGTGGGGTTGTGTGCTGGAGAGGATGGTTATGCAGGGTACATGGTATGCGTGGGGATCATGCATGCTTGCGCATTTGTATGATGAGTTACATCATATTGTATATGGTAGAGGCTGGAGTTTTATTGTTGGCTGCTTGTTATTACAGATATGGGCATGGGAGAATTTTTCCATTATGCGACCATTGACTCGTGGATGATGACCTATCGGTCGATCATACAAATGGGGATATAGCAATATTATTGCTCAGCTGAGACTGGGCAAACTAGATCATTGGTAGCATCTTTTAGATGATCTTGATACAGTATGTTGGCGGCCATATGTAGATTGTGAGGCATGGCCAGAGGATGTGAGGGAGATGCCCTATGTCTGTACGTCCAGATATCTTATTGGCCATACTTCGTGGATTATTGAGAGATTTCTTGTTGGACGAGTATGTCAGCAGTATGGTCGGATTTAGGGTATGCCTATGGGTTCTGCCATTTATGCACGATGACAGCCAGAGATTGTGTTGGTATGTGGTGACTGATCATGCTATATTGTATAGCCCATGGTATACTGTACATCACCGAAAAAGAGAAAAATCAATGAAAAAAGAAAAATTCAATTTTGTAGAACCCTAAAATCTTGAAGCTTCTAATCTTGGTAAAAAGAGGTTCGGATGGGTATTACTGTATGATGAAAAACGCGATTATTCGCAAGATTGTGAAAGGGTTTTTTACTGGATAATAAAAGTATTAGATGACTGCGGTTTGGTGGATGTAGCCCGGATTGGGTGAACCACGTTAAATTCTTTGTGTTATGATGTATTCTATGTATGTTTTAGTTTCTCTGTTTATTAATTAAAATTTGTATTTAATTGTTAGATATTTGCCATCTCTAACCCTAACAAGTGGTATCAGAGTGGGTTGTGTTTCGATTATCGTATGTAGGAAAGATCTCACGGTTGAGTGGGAGCAATGGCAGACAAGGGTAAGAAGGTTGATAAGTTTAATGGGTAGAACTATCAGTTATGGAAGATACAGATGGAGGACTATCTCTATCAGAAGGATTTATGGCAGCCATTGGAAGGGAAAACCAAGAAACCTGTAGCAATGTCAAATGAGGACTGGGAGATCTTGGATAGAAAGGCTCTTGGAAGTATTCATTTGTGCCTAGCACAAACAGTGGCGTTCAATATTACAAAAGCAAAGACAACTCAAGAGTTGATGGAAACCCTGGAAAAGTTATATGAAAAGCCTTCCACTTCAAATAAGGTATTTCTTATGAAGCGTTTATTTAATATGAAAATGGTAGAAGGTGGGTCAGTTACTGATCATTTAAATGAGTTTAATACGGTCACCAGTCAATTAAATTCTGTAAAAGTAAACTTTGATTAAGAAGTTAGGGCTCTTTTGATTCTATGTTCTTTGCCTAAAAAGCTAGAATAGCTTGTGTGTATTAGCAATTACATTTTACGGTTCGAATGCATTGAAGTTTGATGATGTTGTTGGTGTTATTTTGAGCGAGGAAATCCGTAGGAAAAGCTCAGGTGGAACATCCACATTAGGCAATGTTTTGAATGCAGAAAGTAGAGGCATAGCAAAGGAGAGAGGAAACAATTTTGGATATCGTGGGAAGTCATGAGGAAAATCAAAGGACAGAAAGTTCCAATCTAGAGACAAGAAGGATTGCTGATACTGTGGTAAGCCGGGTCATTTAAAGAAAGATTGTTGGTCTCAGAAAAATAAAGAAGGAGACAAAAATGAAGGAAGTAAAGAAGCAAATGTGGTAAGTAATAAATCTGATGAGGATGCTTTGATTCTTTCCCTTGATAATGCTAATGATTCTTCGGTGTTAGATTCAGGGGCTTCATTTCATGCTACCCCCCATAGAAGTTATTTTCTTGATTATGTCCAAGGGGATTTTGGGCTAGTTTATTTAGGAGATAACGAACCCTATCAGATTGTTGGTAAGGGAAGAATCAAGATTAAGTTGCAGAATGGGAATCATTGGCTACTACGTGAGGTAAGGCATGTTCTAAAGTTAAGCAGAAATTTAATTTCCACAGGGCAACTAGATGATGAAGGTTGTGTTGTTACTTTTAGTGATAAAAATTGGAGGGTCACAAAGGGTGCCTTAGTGGTAGCAAAAGGTGTGAAAGTAGGCACCTTATATCTTTTTACAGGTCATATTGTTCCTTCTACTTTAATTGTTACAAAAAAAGGTCATTGTTCAGGAACAGTTGCTGCAGTTCAGCAGGTAGAAGATCATACAGTTGCTGTGGACTCTGAATCAGCACTGTGGCATAATAGACTTGGGCATATGAGTGCAAAAGGTATGAAATTACTTCATTCAAATAATGTTTTACCAGGTCTAAAATGTGTTAGTATGGATTTCTGTGAAAGTTGTGTGTATGGAAAACAAAATAGAGTTAGTTTTCTCAAGGATGGGAAGCAAAAGAAAGATGAGAAAATTGGAGCTTGTGCATATAGATGTATGGGGACCAGCTCAGGTATCTTCTCTCGGTGGCTCTCTGTATTATGTTACATTCATTGATGATGCAACTAGGAAGGTATGGATTTATTTCTTTAGGTAGAAATCTGATGTATTTGAAACTTTTAAAAAATGGAGAAGCTTAGTTGAGAATGAGACAGGAAAAAGGTTAAAATGTCTCAGATCTGATAATGGTGGTGAGTATTGCAGTAAAGAGTTTAAAGATTGTTGTTCCTCTAATGGTATTCATATGTAGAAAACGGTTCCAAGGACTCCACAGGAAAATGGAGTGGTTGAGCACATGCATAGAACAATAATGGAGCATGCATGGACTATGAAATTGCATGCTGGGTTGCCTTTTAAAAATGTGGGCAGAGACTGTAAACACTGTTGTTTATTTAATTAATAGAGGTCCCTCTAATCCTTTGGGTTGTGGAGGAAGCATGGAAGGTAAGAAGGTGAGTTATTCTTTTCTCAAAACCTTCGGTTGTGAAGCATTTGCACATGTAGATTCTGAAAATAGAACCAAGCTTGATGATGCAAAATCAAAGAAATGTGTATTTGTTGGATATGGCATTGATGAATTTGGTTATAGGCTTTGGGATTTTGAAAATCAAAAAATTGTGAGAAAGCAGGGATGTCATATTCAATGAGAAAGTGTTGTACAAAGATCTGTTGTTACAGCATGAGAAGAAAGAAAATGATTATGCAGTGTTGGATGATATTCCAAACAATGATATTTCAGTGGTTCCTCATGCTGGGCAACAACAACAGTAACAACAAATACCACAAACTCTTGTTAGATGATCTTCAAGGATAAGTAGACCTCTGAAAAGATTCTCTCCCTCTTTGTATACTATTTTGTTAACTGATGCTGGTGAGCCAAAATATTATGATGCAGGTAGATACCAAGGTTCAGTGGGAGCGTGGAATGGAAGAAGAAATGGACTCCTTGCTGAAAAACAAGACTTGGGAATTATGCAAGTTTCCTGTAGGTAAAAAGTCTTTACCAAACAAATGAATTTATAGGCTAAAAGAGGAGGATGGAGGTAAAAAAAGATTTAAAGCCAGATTAGTTGTAAAGGGATTTGTACAAAAATAGAGTATTGCTTTTGATGAGATTTTTTCTCCTGTTGTTAAAATGACTTCTATTCATATTGTTTTAAATATTGTGGCTGCTGAAGATTTGCATTTAGAACAGCTTGATGTTAAAATAGCCTTTCTCCATGGTGATTTGGAAGAGGAAATATATATGAAACAGCCACAGGGATTTGAGGTCAAAGGCAAGGAGAAACTAGTGTGCAAATTGAATAAAATTTTATATGGCTTGAAACAAGCACCTCAACAATGGTACTTGAAATTTGATAGTTTTATGGCTGAGCAAAGCTACAACAGGTGTAATTCTGACCATTGTGTTTATTTTAAGAGGTTGGATAATGACAGCTACATTATTTTATGTTTATATGTTGATGACATGCTTGTAGTTGGGTCTAACATGGATCACATAAGTGAGATAAAACAATAGTTAGCAAAATATTTTGCTATGAAGGATTTGGGGGCAGCAAAACAAATCCTTGGAATGAAAATTTGTAGAGATAGGAAAAACAGAAAATTGTTTTTATCTCAAGCTAATTATGTTGAAAAGGTGTTGTAGAGATTTCATATGGAGAATGCAAAAGCTGTCAGCACACTTTTGCCTAGTCATGTTAAATTGACTAAGGATATGTGTCCAAAGACACAAGAGGAGGAAGGAAAAATGTCCAAGGTACCATATGCTTCAGCTGTAGGCAGTTTGATGTATGCCATGGTATGCACGAGACCGGATATTGCACATGTTGTAGTAGTTGTTAGCAAGTATTTGAGTCATCCCGGAGTTGAGCATTGGAATGCGATAAAATAGATTCTTAGGTATTTGAGAGGTACATCCAATAATTGTTTATGTTTTGGGGGCTCTAATACTGATTTAAAAGGCTATATTGACTCAGATTTAGCAGGGGATATAGATACCAAGGGAAGTAACACAAGTTATGTATTTACAGTTGGTGGGACAGCAGTGAGTTGGATTTCTTGATTGCAGAATCCACCACAAAGGCAGAGTATGTTGCTGCAACAGAGGCAGCAAAAGAGATGATATGGCTGCAATTTTTCATGGATGAGTTGGGCAAACAACAGGCTGGAAATTACTTGTTTACAGACAGTCAGAGTGTTATACATCTTGTAAAGAATTCTGCTCTACATTCTAAAACAAAACACATCCAGTTGAGATATCATTTCATTCAGTCAGTGTTGGAGGATGGACAGGTTAAGCTGGATAAGATACATACAGATGTCAATCCAGCGGATATGTTTACGAAGGCGGTGACAAGGGAGAAGTTGAGCACCTCTTCATCTTCGGTTGGTCTTCAAGGTTGAATTCAAGTATAACAGAGCAGTAGGGTCCAAGGTACTTATTTCTAGTGGGAGTTGTAATTGCAGTAGTGTCGTCCAGGATCAATCTCCAAGTGGGAGATTGTGTTGATATGGAGCCTAATCAGTCTCCAAGTGGGAGATTGTTGGTATGTGGCGACTGATCATGCTATACTGTATAGCCCATGGTATACTGTACATCCTGGCCCCCTGTCCTTGCCGAGGTTCAGGATCGGGCCAGGCCTCGAGTGGGGGTTTGAGGGTGGCAACCCTCGAAAAGCGGGGGTTTGGGGGTGACAACCCCCGAGAAAAAATTTCTTCCTAATTTTTCGCGTGATCATCGAAAAAGGGAAAGATCCAATTTTGTAAAACCCTAAAATCTGGAAGCTTCTAAGCTTGGTAAAAAGGGGTTCGGATGGGATTATTGTATGATGAAAAACGCGATTATTCACAAGATTGTAAAAAAAAAATTTACTGGATAATAAAAGTATTGGATGGCTACAATTTGGTGGATGTAGTCCGGATTGGGTGAACCACGTTAAATTCTTTGTGTTATGATTTATTCTGTGTATGTTTTAGTTTCTTTGTTTATTAATTAAAATCTGTATTTAATTGTTAGATATCTGCCATCTCTAACCCTAACAGATTGCAGTGTGGGGTCCATGGATTTCTTATGAGGCAATAGTGGCAGAGTTCACTAGTTTAGGAGTTGTGATGTGGGATTACCGAGTTGATGTCCTTGACACAGGGACGATGCCAGAGTATAGTTAGTATGTGTTAGAGAATCCTACACCACGATTGTTTGATCCTAATGAGCCTGTTGCTTCGATTGTTGTATAGAGACCACAAAGAGGCAGCCAGAGATGACAGAGAGAGACAACTTTAGAGGGTGATGATTTGGAGGGAGGTGATGATTATGAGGAGAGTGGAGGTAGTGATGATGAGTCAGAGGGAGATAATGATGATGAGGAGAGTGGGGGAAGTGGTGATGGTGGTAGAGGCATTAGGAGAGGTGGTGGTAGAGGTGGTAGAGGTAGTAGGAGAGATGGTAGAGGGGGACCGTAGATGAGACATACAGATCCATCATCTGCAGTAGATCCAGTGATGACGAGTCAGATATCCTCTTTGCAAAGTACAATGTAGAGCTTATAGGGTCAGTTAGCACAGGCACAGACCTTGATTACATAGCTTCAGGGACAGTGGAGGATAGTTACTGCTGAGAGAGATACAACCAGATAGTGGGGAGAGCAGGCCATCGCTCTAGCTAATAGTCTATAGAGAGTAGCAGTGAGTACCTTGCCTGGTGACATGATGAGAGAGGTGACCAAAGCCACCCAGGAGGCCGAGTTCTATAGGACCAGGTATCATGATGTGGTGCCACCTGAGCAGAGGGAGAGTTATACACAGTCTCGGTCTACCCATAGTTGCTCTCAGACTACCAGCAGGGGTGTGACACAACCATTACCTCCAGGAGGGCCATCAGGGATAGGTGGAGTAGGTCCATCAGGTGCAGATGGGACAGGTCCATCAGGTGCAGGTGGGATAGGTCCCAGTCTAGCACCATCAAAGGATAGCACTGCCTAGAGCATTGTACATGATATTTTTGTGATACTTTGTTTAGACATTTGTATACACGCTGAGATGATCTCATTTTTGATGATGTTATATCATGTATAGTTGACATCTTTATACATTTTGACATTCATTTTCAAGATATATGAAATGCAACGATGATTTATGATGAGTGGTTCAATTTTCTATATATGTATGATGTGTTATGATATGATGGTTTCTCAAGTTTTTTATGCTTATGATGTATATGTATGCATGATTTATGAAATGAGTGAAATCTATTGATGAATGATTGTATAAATATGATGGATGATACAATTTATGAATGCTTATGAATGTTTTGATTATGATGTATGCTTTGTTTTGTATGATTTTCTGATGCAAAAATGTATGAAAAATGTATGAAATGATGTTTTTGTGAATGTCAAAATATACTTAGTCATGTATTCAAAAAGATATGAAACACTTGATACTTTGCCAGCTTTTGGGAAAATCTATAAATGTAAAATGCATATTCTAACATGAATGCAATCTATACTAACCATGCAGGATATTCATACAATATTGCCATTCTGAGAGCTTATTTGTGCTTTTTGTATCATCATAGAGCATTGAAATGTTGAAAGTTAATACAAGCATCAAAGGGTATGTTAGCACCAATGATGACCTGAGTATTGCTTTCATAATTTTTGATATAGCAAGATAATACAAGTATCTAGGTATAAATAAACCGAGATGACCTGAGTATTACTTGCATAAATAGACAAGAGTTAACCCGTTTCCCATGCAAATTCTGAAATGTCATCAATGATACTTAGTAGAGCATGTCTCGCGACCAATTTGCATAGTACTAATGATTTCCTCACAAACAGCAGACAAAGAAAAAAATCATACTCCTTCCTTGCTTTTCTAGTTCAGTACATCATTGAATTGCTCCAGAGATATGGTAGAAAATCAAACAACCATTCAAATCTTGCCTAAAATATTTCAAACATCATTCAAATTAAGATCATCCAACTTGGTTATCAACATTGATGTTCTTGTTTTGATGTTTGTTTGGATCATGTTGTTTTGATTTCAATTGGCATTGAATAAGCATGTTGTGGTTGTTTTGATATGATAATGTTTGTTGCATTTTGACAAACCGTCTTGTGTCTATTTGTCATGTTCGAAAAAGATATTTTCCCTCTCTTGTTCAGTCTGTGTTACTGCCCCCAGTGTAAACACAACCTAAAGATTAAGGATATGTACAAATTTCATCAAGCCATGATGAAACATAAGGATTCCTGTCATATGAGATGGATATGAAAGATATGCACAGATGATAGATATGAATGGATGATGTCGAAAGTGAATGCAAGACATAAGCTAATAGATGGAGGAGTCTATTTAGATCACAAGTAGTGCTTGTTTGCCAGGTTTTCACCACTTGTTTTTATTGCACTTTTTCAGGACTTTTCTGATTTTTTTGGATTTTTTCAGGACTTTTTTGGATTTTTTTGGATTTTTTCAGGACTTTTTCTAATTTTTATGATTTTTTCAGACATAGAACTTCTTCAAATGAATGTTGTTGATTGGCTCTTCAAACAGGTCCCCTTCTGATGTAGACAACTGATATGCCCCATAACCATATGCTGCAATGATGACAAATGGACCAAGCCAGTTTGGTTCAAATTTTCCTTTCTTTTCCTTGTCGTGCTGATTACATGGATTTTCTCTCAAGACTAAGTCACCTACTTGAAATGTTTGTGGTTTAACTCTATGATTATAGCTACGAGACATAACTTGTTGATAACCCTTCAAATGGTCAGTTGCATGTTGATGTCTTTCATCTAATAGTTCTAACTCTTGTAGGTGAGATACTTTGTAGTCTTCATCATTTATCAGTCCTTTGAGTGAGACCCGTAGCGAAGGTATTTCAACCTCTAATGGTAATATTGCTTCTACTCCATAGACCAAGGCATATGGGGTAGCTCCTATTGGTGTGCGAATACTACTTTTGTATTCCCACAAAGCTGGATTTAATTGGACATGCCAATCACGACCTGCATCATTTACTGTCTTCTTCAAGATCTTCAAGATTGTTTTGTTTGAAGCTTCCGCTTGACCATTTCCTTGTGGATAGTAAGGTGTAGAGAACCTGTGTTGGATGTGAAATATTTCATAAAGTTGGTCAACATCCTGATTCTTGAAAGGCCTCCCATTATCAGTAATGATAGAATTAGGAATTTCATATCTACAAATGATGTAATTCAGGATGAATGAAGATATTTGTTTACCAGTCACGGTCGTCAAAGGAACAACTTCGATCCATTTTGTAAAATATTTCGTAGTTGTAATAATGAATTTATGCCCATTTGATGATGAAGGATGAATTTTTCCAACAAGATCTAGTCCCCATTGAGAAAAAGGCCATGTCGAAGTGAAAGGTTGCAGTTCCTGTACAGGTGCATGAATAAGATTCCCATGGATCTGGCATTTAGAACACTTCTTGAAAAAAGTAAAATAATCTTTTTCCATGGTAGGCCAATAATATCCCATCCTGACAAGTTTCTTGGCTAAGGTTAAACCACTTGAATGAGTTCCACAAATACCACCATGAACCTCTTGTAAGGCTTTTTTAGATTCGTCACATTCAATACATCGAAGGAGTGTACCATCAAGACCACATCGGTAAAGGATGTCGGTGATCAAGGTATAACGGGACGATTGGCGTATGAAATTCCTTTTTTGGTTTTGAGCTAAGTCCAAAGGTAAAATGTTATCTTTCAAGTAGGTATAAGTCTTGCCATATAAAGGCGAATTAGAACCGGTTAAATGATATATGACTTGGGTCTCAGGATTATCATAGGCAGGAGAAAATAATTGTTCCACCAAGAATTCGTACCATTTTTGATCTTCTGACAATTGTAACAAGGAAGCAATTGTGGCCATTGCATCTGTAGCTTTATTATCAATCCTTGAGATTTGTGAAAACTTGATTGACACAAAATACTTTTTGAAATCATCCACCATGTTCTTATAAGGTAGTAACTTATCATCTTTAGTTTGATAATCATCATTGATTTGATTAATGACAAGTTGTGAATCACCGTAGACTTGCAGCTCTATAATCTGCCATTCCAAGGCTATTTTTATCCCTATAAGCAATGCCTCATATTTAGTTATGTTATTTGTGCAAGGAAACATCAACCGATATGATTTTGGAATGTTATCTCCTTCAGGTGTGATAAAAAGAATTCCTTCCCCCGAGCCTTGTTGTGTGTAGGATCCATCAAACTACAATGTCCATAATTTCTGAATTGTTGCTGTGAAGACATCTGCATCAGGAAACTCAATGTGCATTGGATTTTCTTCTTGTAAAGGTGCTTCGGCCAACTGATCTGCAATGGCCTATCCTTTAATAGCTTTCCAATCTACATAGTGAATGTCAAACTCACTTAAGATCATTACCCATTTTGCAAGTCTTCCTGTTAAAGTAGCTATGCTTAAAAGATATTTTAGTGGATCAATTTTGGTTATCAACTTAACTGTATGAGCCAACATATAGTGTCGCAACTTTTTAGAAGCAAGCTCCACTATGAGGCAAGCTTTTTCTATGAAAGTGTAGTTTAGTTCATGACTTGTTAAAGTTCTGCTGATATATTATATGGCCCTTTCTTTTCCTGTACAATCCTCTTGTGCTAGTAATGCTCCCAAGGATACTTTTGTTGTTGAAATATAGAGTATGAGTGGCTTTCCTGGAATGGGTGGAATTAAAACTGGTGGGTTCATAAGATACTGCTTGATCTGATTGAATGTTGCTTCACATTTGTCTTTCCATTTGAATGGGACATTTTTATGCAATAAATGTGTAAATGGTAAGCTTTTGTCTACTAGTTGAGCTATAAACCTTCTAATGGACTGTAGTTGTCCTTGCAATGATCAAAGCTAACTGATATTTTGTGGTGGCAGCATGTCCATTATAGCTTGTACTTTTTCTAGATCAACCTCTATGCCCTTTTCTGAAACAATGTATCCTAGGATTTTTCCAGATGTAACACATAAGACACATTTCTTTGGATTGAGTCGAACATTGAACTTCTCCATTCTGGTAAAGATTTTTGACAAGATTTCTAGATGTCCTTCTCGTGTGTGAGATTTGGCAAGGAGATCATCAATGTAATCTTCCATGAATGTATGCATCATATCATGAAAAATTGTCATCATTGCTCTTTGATAAGTGACTCCTGCATTCTTTAACCCAAATGGCATTACATTCCAGCAATAGGTACCCCAAGGGCATGTGAACGTTGTTTTATCTTGATCCTCTGGTGCAATATTTATCTGGTTATATCCTGAAAATCCATCCATTAATGAATACATTGCATGGCCAGTAGTTAAATCAACAATCATATCTATGTTTGGCAAAGGGAAGTCATCTTTGGGACAAGCTTTATTTAAATCTTTGAAATCTGTACAAATTCTAATCCTTCCATCTGGCTTTGAAACAAGTACAATATTGGAAATCCATTCTGCATAGTCAATAGTCCGAATGAATCCAATATCTAAAAGCTTTTTTAATTCCTCTTTGACCAATAATGCAACATGTGGATGCATTTTTCTGAGTTTTTGCTTTATGGGTTTTGCCCCTACATTTATAGATAAATGATGCATTATCAGGTTAGGATCTAACCCTGGCATATCAACATATGACCAAGCAAAGTTTATTTGATTCTCCTTCAATAACTTCATGAATTTCAATACTTCTTTGACTGTTAATGACACTACAAGTTTCAAGATTTTTGGTTGCTCTTTTGTACTTATGTTGATTGATTCTGTTGGTTTGATCAAAATAGAAGATCTTTCGTGATAATGCTTGGGAAAAGTGTCCAGTTTCTCATCCTTCAGTGCCTCAGAAAGGTTTTCACTATCGGATTCACTCTTTATTTTTCTCTTGTTGTGATCTACCACTACCATTTTTCGGTTTTCACCGATAGATCCATCTTTTATTTTATTTATTTTTCAGTTAAGAGACTTGACACCCTCCTTATCAAAATTGTGAGTATGAAATTCTTGGATGAAACAATTATTTTCCTCATTAGAGGAACAAAGGAAATTTATAATGTCCTCATCATCATGAAATGTAGGGATATGAATAGGTGCATCATTGTCCCAATCAATAAGTTCTAGATAAACTAAAGGCATGGGATCATTAGGTTGGGTAAGGTCTTGGGCTATCAAAGTCATGATGTGGATGTCATCTTCATGGTAGACAAGATCTATGATGGTATTCTCATGTTGATTATCAATCTCGTGAAAATCTGAATCGTCCTCAGTTGAGTCATTGTTATATCGTGAGTCTAATTCAAGTGATTGTGTTCCCAAGCTTTCTCCTTGTATGAATACAAGTGCATATTTGTGTATGGTATCAACTTGTTTGTCTCTCCAAAATTCATCATTATAAATGGTGTCCCATTCATATTCATTAGAATCAGTATCTGAACCATTCTACAATTGGAAAACTGATCCATAAGATTTTTGTAAAGCGACCTCTTCACGGGGTTTATCTAAAATTGATTCTCCTTGTTGTGCTTGTTGTGAAGTTGACTCTTTTGTACCTTTACCATATCCAAGTCATGTTTTATCATTTGGATGTATTGAAATAGGTTGAATTGGCTCCACGATTCCTTCTCTTCTTTTTCCTATAGGACCATTTCCTTCATAGCCCATTTTTTGCATAATAGCATACCCCTTACCATATTGTTCTGTAGGTAACTTAATGTGCAAGAGAGATTCATCTTCATCTTTGTATAGCCAACTTAGGATGTCCCTATCTTCAGCTTCTTCCTCAATGGTGTTGGATTTAATAAATTGTCCATCAAACTTTGTGATTGGCACAAAAGCTTGGGATGTAGAGGCTGTTGCAATCTTTTGATTTGATAAGGTTGGTTGACCATGTGACCTCGGAGAAGGAGGTAAGCTAGAAAGAGATAGCGAATATTTGCCTACTCCTTTGTCTTTAAATTTTAGCTTAGTGTCAAGATTTTTTGTCAATTCTTGTAGCTGGCCTTGTAGATTGGAAGAGGAAACAACAAGAGCATCCCTATTATGTGGCACAAAGGCATCTTGAGTTGCTTGGAGATTTTAACAAGTTTGGGTGCTATTGTAATCAGCTTGTATAGTTATTTCTTGTCCATCATACAGAAATTTGAGGCATTGATGATATGTTGATGGTACTGCTTGCATATCATGAATCCATGGACGACCCAAAAGTATGTTATAGGAAATATCTCAGTCTAGAACCTGACAAAATGTGTTTTTCACAATAGGTCCCACTTTGATAGGTAGCATTATTAGTCCTTTAGAAGCTCTTTCTTCATCATCATATGCCTTGATAGTTATTCTCCTTCGTGGATCAATAGAATTTTCTGATATTCCCAAGGCATATATTAGCTTTAAGGTACAAATGTTTAAACCGGCTCCTCCATCTATTAAGACACGTCTGATTCTGTGTTTATGGATCGTGACTTCAAGATAGAGCGATGAATTATGTGGATGTGTCGTGGAGGCATCATCTTTTTCAGAAAATGAAAGACAAGTAGGGGAAGACAAATGTCCCACCATGGCTTGAAATTTGTTTACATCTAGATCAGTGTCAACAGTTGTGTTTACAAGAGCTTCTTCTAAAATATTCTTGTGTATGGGGGATATTTTGAGAAGTTCAAGAATGGAGATTTGCGATGATGTTTTTCTCAATTGATCAACTAGACTATAATGACTTGGAGGAGAAATAGTTGCCTTAGATGAACTTCTTTTTAGGACAACTTTGGCTTGTCCTCTTGTAGTCACATTAACTTGTTGATATTCTTGTTTTCCCTTGATTTTGATAACATTAACCCGTTGATCATCAACATAGATGTGACGGATTATATTGTCTTCAACATTATGTATGCTTTTGGCTTTTGCATCTGATGTTTCCCCCTTTTGATAGTTCGGTAAAGGGTCTTTGAATGCTTCATGATTGTCATTGGTATGATGTCCTTCAATTGTAATGGTACCATTGTCAATTAAATCTTGTACTAGATTTCTCAAAGCTGGACAATTATTAGTTCTATGACCTTTACATTGATGATAATTGCAATAATACAAGTCATTCCATGATGGTGGTTTGACTCGTGGCTCATAATATCTTTGTTGTGGTAAGATAATAACCTTATTATCAAGAAGCTCCTTAAGAGAAGACTTGAGAGATTGACCCAAAGTGGTAAAATTCCGTCGATTGAAAAGAATGGATGTCTAGATGGGTTTGATGTTTGGGTATTGCCAAGATTGTTATTGAAATTACCATGATCATCCTTGGTGTTTTGATTGGTCATGCTTTCTTGCTTGGAGTTTTGTCCTTGTTGATTGTTGTTTCCTTGTTGGTTGGTATTTGCTTGTTGATTGTTTCGTGGAGCACTTGATAGATTAAAGATAGATGGTCTTGTTCATAGATTATTTGCATCTACTATACCATCATTGACAACATTTTTATTTCTATTCCAAAACCTTGTTTTATCGTTGTTGTTTTGGTTGGATGTACTTGGATTATCAAGTTTTATCACTCCTCATTTAACCAAGGCCCCTTCAATGGTGATTGCGTTTTCAATCAATTTTTCAAAATTATGAGGACAATGAAGGTTAAGCCTATAGCTTAATTCTTGATCTAGGCTATTGATGAAGATATCCATCTTTTCCTTTTCAGGAATAGGACGGGAATATCGTGCAAACAATCTCCTCCACCTTTGCAAAAACGTAGTGAAGGATTCTCTCCCTACTTTTGTTTCACTTTACAAAGATCAAGCATTGTTATGCGGTGTTGTTGAATGTTGTAGGAACATTGTGATATAGTAGGATTTATTAACTCCACCAAGAAGGTTTTGATGGGGGGAGTGGAGTCTTCTGGAAAACCACTCCATGAATTGTGCACCAGACTTCCTGGAAATGATACATTTAAAGTAGGTATCTGTCCCTTTAAGCGAATTCTAGACTCATATTTCAGAAATCCCTCACATGTTCAATGGGATCAGTTTTTCCATTGTACCTATCAAATTTAGGGATTTCGCAATGTTTTGGAAAAGGGATCATTTGAAGACTCCTATCAAATGGATA
>VDFB02389798.1:0-22853 GCA_007258455.2 Sequoia sempervirens
GGTTTCAAAACATTTTGTGTTTCAAGCACACTATGTTTATTAACCTACACTAAACAACCCACCCAACCCATATGTTTGTAAATTGTGTATAAAAAGGTTTGCATTTCAAATAGCAACAACATGCTTTTTCTTGTTATACGATAAATTAAATATACTTTTCCATAATACAAATTATTACAATGTAAGCCTACTCACACATGCAGTGTGTCAATCACAACCTACTCTTAGAACTAGGCATGACAAGTAAGTATTGTACATTCCTTTCATGTAATATTTATTGCATATTTATTTCTACATCTGCATATAAATAATATGTCTCCTGTAACATAAAATGATATGAAATCTTATGAAAGTTTAAGGAAGTACGTAGGAATGGACAAAATATGAACCATATATATAGAATTTCATAATAAGACAAAAAATGATATATATACAATTCATTAATGTGGAGTAAACATGAAGATTTTGTGGAGATTAAATAACACATTGTGTTTTCAAACATGATATTTAAAATGTGTGATCTCAAAGGTTTGTTCATGTCATTGGTGGCATACAATTATTTCATTTTGTCCCTGAATAGGAACTTGTTATCTATGTATCTATGGGCAGAAACAGTTATTCGATGTCATCCATGTAAAGTTAAATTATAATTTGTCGATTTTGTCATACACAATATGTTTTCAAACTCAAATTTTAACTTTTTAAAGGGTGCATCCATGTTTAATTCCAATTAATTTATTGCATACAAATTCCAACATGGGAAGGTCGATTTGGTTATAGTTTTTTTCCATGAATATATTGTTTGTATGGAAGGCACTTTCGTATGCCACACTTAATCCTGTGATATTTTGCACACTTAAAAAAATTGGTGGTGAGTGCATATGGGAAACACATTGTGTTTTCCATGTGTATGTATGTTATCACCTTAATTATCATGCACATTAATAAATTCTTTGTGTTGTTGAGATTATTTGAAGGAAGGGTTGGGTATAGGGTAGTGCGGTGTTTATGGGTGTGCTTGTGTTTGGGATATGATTGATGTTTGCTTGAAGACCATAATCCTTTCCATGTAATGTAAAGGTAACTTGTGGCTGACAATGTACAAATTTCCCATGTAGTTGTTTGTTACAGTAAAAATTTAGTGTAGATGTAAAATGTAGTGTGTTTTCCATGTGTATGTATGTTATCACCATTTTTTTTCGCGCACTTTAAAAATTTCATCATCTTGCCCAAATTTACTTGAAGGCAATGTTGGGTACCTATTAGTGTGGAGTTTTTAGGTGTGCTTATGGATGGAATATGATTTATTTTTGCTTCATGACCATATTCATTTGTGACACTTATATTGACAAACAAATGGAAAATGCATTGTGTTTTATAGATGTATGTATGTGTGATTGTGGGCATGCTTGTATTTGTGATTTAATTGATGTTTGCTTCAAGTAGAAAGTGCTACCAATGCAATGATTTATCTTCCCACTATTTACATACAAATTTTGCATGCATTCTTTTGTTACACTTAGATTTGAGTGGAGATGGAATGCACATTGTGTTTTGCACATGTATTTCTATTAACAACATAATTGTCATGCACATAACTAAATATAATCCGTTGCCCAAGTTTATTTGAATGTAGGGTTTGTTACACATTAGTGTGGTGTTTGTGGGAATTCTTGTGATTTTTATTTAATTGATGTTTTCTCCATAGCCTTGTTCATTTCAATGCTTTGATTTATCTTCTGGCATGTCACATACATCTTTCACATGTGTTGGTTTGTTGCAGACATATTTTAATGTAGATGTATAACACATTGTGTTTTCCATCTCAATGTATGTTAACATATTAAATGGTAGAACACACATTAATAAATTCATTGTGTTGTGCAAGATTATTGGAAGGAACTTGGGTCTGTCACATGTTAGTCAGTTGTTTGTTGATATACGTGTTTGTAATTTATTCAATTTTTAGTTGTGTAGCGGACAACAAATTTAATAGATTGAAAAGAAACTAAATGTCTAGTACATAAAAGTAAGAACATAAAGAAGACATCAAACACAAATGATATAAAATGTCATGTATGTTAGTTAATTATATAACTAGATTGAACATCGACTGAAGAAATGGCATGATTATAATTATGTAGACTACATGGAATTGATATGATAACTAAATGAGTAGTGAACATATATTGTTAACTTGTATACTATATGTATATAGTAGACAAAAGCAATCAATTATAGTATATAGATTGGACATTATATTCAGAAATGGTGCTACTTCATATTTCCTTTATTTCCATCAGTTACACCTCCATCAATGATATCTATTGGAATACACACTACCTATTTATGCATTCTCTTTACAATTCTATTGCATGCTCCATAACATTGAACATGGCATTATACTTTACAAATAGAAAACTTGCCATCTTCTTGTTGGCCTCATGTGTTGCCTCATGATTATTACTGACCAACCTATGTTGATGCAATTCAAACTTTAATACCACATTCCTATCGATCAAATCTATGAACTTGATATTCAAATCATAAATTATCTTTTCCATGTCACCTATCAGTAACTTGATCCTTTTCTTCTCTGCTTCGAACACCTGAACCTTCTCTAACAACATATGAATGTGCATGACCTCAAGTTCTAGTCAAGCCTACATTGATTTCATTGTTTCATAGTTTGATCCATCTATGTTAATATAGCCCTCTTTCACTACCTCCCTTGAAGGTTTTCCCTTCACCTAAAAATATTGAACTATTAAATGTTTCAACATTAATATGGGTGTTGGCTTCTTCAACAATCTTTCTCTTTCCCTTAAATTTTCCCCTTGCCATTCTTGCAATACTTGTGTTTAGAAACATATTATTGAAATTCATTAGTTTTTGCCTCTCAATTATAGAAAGAACATGTAAAACACAATTAAATAATATCATTAAAAATGAAATAAATCTTTGTACTAGTTATGATTCACATTATCTTATAGGCATACAATATAAGTTTTTGAAAGAGGAAAAAAGATGTTTTATAGGGACCCGAAACCATAAAGTTTACAGACTAAAAATAAGATCGTCAAAGATACCAAAAGCAGAAAGGCTGTAAAAACAACAAGAAAAGTCCACAGCCACCAAAAAGGCCAACGAGGGCCATAGAACCAAAAAAACTAGAAAAAATGCCAACAATAGTTAAATTTGGATCTTTAATAAATTTGTCGTCTCAGCTTCCAGCTCGTTCATATCCTGAACTCCCCTCTTTAATATCTGAACCATCTGGGTAGTAGGGGGCACTTTCCTTTTAAGGTTGGAATAGGTCTTTTTCAAAATCCCTTGGTCCTCGTTCTTGTTGTCCTTGTTCTCTTCTAGATCAACCACCAACGAACCCTGTTGCATTTTTTCCAGCTTTTCAGACATAGCATTGATGATGATAGAATTGTGCCTAGCCATTTTATGATTTTGTTCCACAATAGTTTTCATGTTGTTTTTAATTTTGACCATTTCAGCTTCCAGAAACTTGTACTTATCCTCAATGTCACCTTCTCCCATACCAATGCTGTTCTTTTTCCATTTTCCTTCTCCGTTGCTGAGAGCAGCTAACTTCAAATCCAGCTCCTTCAAATTACTATATAGAGCCCTATTTCTTTGATTAAGATCATTAATTTCTTGATAGGCCCATTTCAAAACCTTGAAAATATCACTAATGCCACTTCTAGCAGAAGCAAGAATGTCACCATGCTAAACCCAGTCTAAAATGAGGTTAACATCATCCAGGTTGGGGGAACTAGGGAGTTTGGTACCAACAACTCTGAAAGAAGTAGGAGGGGAGGGAACAAAAGTTCTACTAGCATCAGGGTTCTCAGCTTTTTCTTCCAATGAGTCAGCAGAGTAGGAAACCAACTTATTGGCAGGGGAACCCTTGAGAATAGGGTTTATTAAAGGGACAGAGCAGTTGGGGTGGGTCTCAGGGTTAGCCTTAGCAAGTTGGGGTTTTATAGGCTAGGTTTTCTTACCAGACATCTCAGAGGATGGGTGGGCTTCAACAATTCTTTCTTGGTGAGGCTGATTCTCTGAATCCCCACTGTCTATATCATAGTCCTCAAAAGCCGTGGAGGCAACAAGTTTGGATAAGGCTGACATACTTTGATAGTGTTCATATATTAACCTAATAAGACCAGGATGAATAATTGGGTATCTCCTGGGATTTTTCTTATGGTCCTCTAGGCTATTACTCAACGAACATAATAGGTAGTGAGGTAGAGATATCCGTACCTTATGGCGGAAGTGGTTAAGAATGACAAAGTGATGACCATACACTCTGGTAAATCTTCCGTCCAAGGTGATGTACTCCATAATAGCATAGAGCACCTTTCTCCACAATGCCTTGATGGTGTCAATTTCAAAATAGCTATTAGAGATTTTAACCAATTTCAATTTATCCTTATCCTTCTTAAGAAATCTGATGACCGCCTCATCAAAAAACCTTTTGTCATGATAAAACTTCACACCCTCATTGGATATTCTAGTAATCTACCCTATAATTTGCTCATCCAGCTTCACCTTTATCCCAAAAAGAATTATTTCTCCATTGTTCTAGTTCTTCTCGAAGTAGTCTGTGGCCATAGTATCAGGCCCATGAAGTTTTTCTAGAAATGGAACCAACCCACCTCTTACAATCCGCTTCTAGACCTTATCATTCCTCATGTTCACCTCATAGCTCTTTGGTTCAACTCTTTTCCTATCCCCCCCCATTTTTTGTTTGCACCTTTCTGCAGACTCTACTAGCACTGAGCACTTGTTGCAGAATAATGTAGCTATTCCAATGCACCCACAAAGCATGCCACTTTTTCTTCCCATCTAAGTAATATGATGCGGCCCCATGAAATCTCTTGATTTCGATGTACTTGGCCCCTTTCCTTTTAATCATTAAATGTATTTGCTTCTTTCCCATGTGTAACATCATAATCTAGTAAAGCCCTGACTTCAGTTCTCAAGTCCCTACAATTCTGCCACGTGTTCAAGCCTTGCTTCCTGACCCCTTCATTCACAAAGTAATCTTGACTGGGCATACAATATAAGTTACTTTAAGTACATTTAATGATTAAAGGGAAAGGGGCATACAATATAAGTTACTTTAAGTACAAATAATGTATAAGATACATAGTAAGTTAAGATTCCTACAATCAAGCAAGGTGTAGGAGAAGAAAATGCATATACAATCAGCCAACGAACACATCAACTGCACATACAACCAACAATGGAAATAAAAAATGAAATGTACCTTACCATTCCTAAGTTTGGGAAGCCCATTTTGGATGGAATAGAGGTTGGTTAAACAACTTACAAAAAGTATTTAATTGGAACAAAAAAAAATGTTCTAGTAAGTGCTCAACGAAATGCCCAAGTTCACTAGAGAAGAGGTGAACATGTACAATATAGTGGTTATAGAAAACTATGTTGTACGAATGAAGTAATATAGTAAATGAAGTTCTAACATGACAATAAAAAGTTTGATTTCAAATGTAAAAGAACTTATTGCTCAAACACAACAAATAATTTAACTAAACTCCATAATTGTTCAATAATAAAATGTTGACATACCTAATGCACAAGTACAATTTTTTGCCCTTCTCATAATCTCCTACACTGCCTATTATGTGTAATTGAAGAAAGACATTCATAAAATATTTGATGCTTCTTGGGGTCCTTGTGCATTGATGGTTGGGAAGCATGTGCTTTGAGCCTCACACTTTGCACTCCTTCGCCCTGTAACAAACCCACCATTGTAAATGAGTATGTTGAAGAATGAATGTATGGATAAAAAACTATAAGGTACTAAAATATATAGAGCAATAAATACTTTATTTGTACCACTAGACAAGAAGGCCTCAACTCAGAGTGGCTCCATATCTTGAACGAATTTACATAAATAGAAAGAATGTCTATGAAAGCATTAGGATAAGGTAGACTGCAACCAAGATCAATGGCCACAATAATTTGGACTTTGA
This sequence comes from Sequoia sempervirens, assembly GCA_007258455.2. Classification (NCBI taxonomy): domain Eukaryota; kingdom Viridiplantae; phylum Streptophyta; class Pinopsida; order Cupressales; family Cupressaceae; genus Sequoia; species Sequoia sempervirens. Next base: position 6,009 of record VDFB02389798.1, read on the forward strand.
CACAACCTTGTGGGATTGGAATGTTGTGGCAAAGTGCATGTCTTCTCACATCAGTGGCAATGCCTTTTCCAACCATTGTACCCTTCAAGTAAAGGTCAACATGATCTCCAACCTTAAAAGCACTCACCTCATCATCTATCATGTCAAGATCAATAACATTTGGTTGCAATGGAAGGGTAATTAACATGAATCATAATTCAAGTCAGAGTTAATGATTCCAAAAAAATTGGAAATGAAGCATGAAAATGTGTTATGTTGCTATCGATAGAGATGGCTTCCCAATGCTCTCCCTGTCCCCATCTCCATCATGATTACCCTCTCCCACTTGCATTGCGACTACATCACCAATAAGGTCAAGCCCTGACTTCTTATGAGAATGAAAATGTCCTTTAACTTTGTTATCCTAAAAAACATGGAAAATGTGTGACAAGACAAATAACATAACCGAACTTTACAATTTGAAACTACAATAGAGAATTATATTTGTATAAAATGAAGTGACAATGTACACTTGAGATAGTTGAAGTCATAGGAATGTAGTGAAATCCTCAATCTTTCTTTCATTAGAGTGATTAAGGATTTATCACTAAAGTTGTGCAATAGGAAGATCGTCATCCTAGGAGAGAAATATCCAACAAAATCTAAATAAGCTCATAATGTACAAAGTCTGCCCTCATTCAATATATATGTTGTTTTCATGCAAAACATTGCACAACTTTCACAACGCAAGTTACATACACAAACATAACAATTTCAAATTGCAATTTACAATAATATTTATACGAAAGGAAGTGAGAAAGCACACTTCATATTCATGAACTCATAGGAATCTAGTGAGCACCTCAATATTTTTTTGATCACCACTATTCTGCTTCTTTTTGATAAGTTGTGCAATACAAAATTTTAAAATACATTAAAATAAATCTCATAATGTACAATCTCTACCCTTATTCAATAAATCAAAATATATACATACTGATTCCTCTCTGACTTCTTTGCTTCCCTCCCGAGGCATCCTTTCTTCTTTGTTTCCCTATTGGGACATAGTTTCTTGTCCCAATTTGAAAGTACTGTGTACACGTTCACCAGTTCCTTCTTCACCCTTGCCATGTAATGGTAGGAATGTCAACGTCACATAAAATTCACATGCATGCAACCACTTCATTGAAGTAATCATAAAACACATTAAAGAGTATATTTGGACATTACTGTTACATCCACATTCTTTTTGTCAAGAAACCTTGAAAATTTTGTCCACTTTTCCTCCCTCTTCTCATTATTAGACAATGGCCTTGGAAGGACATCATCTTGTGCTTTTCTAGGTAGTGTTTCCTCTTTCAAACCGACTAATGAGGCCAATCATTAGCTAGTTTTTTTTGTTTAGTACACACTTTTAGATATTTCCAGATACTCATTTCATACATATTCCTACTTTACTATCTTTTATGATCATCATGCAACTTGAACTTGGTTTTAGTATATGGAAATATGATTATGGTATGATATTAATTGCATGGCTAAAATGTGTGAATATGTATGGAATGTAGTGTATATCTATGTTTAAATTATGGTTATTAGTATTGTGTATATATTTAGGTGAACTAACTCTTTGCAACCAAGAAGCTAGAGCAAGGAAATAGTAACTCACAATAACTAAGAAGTGCAACCCGCAACCAAAGGAGTTTCAGACAACGATGTAGGGGAAGTTGCAAAATAAAAAGAATGCAATAGTTGTAGAATTGGAGGCGTTTATTTATAAGGAAGATTGTGAGTCACCATGTCATTTAATAAGACTATTGAAGGAGACGAAACTTGCTATGATTGGGAATCCAATGTGACTATTTCCACAACCCACGTTTCTACTTTACCATTGTAGAAGAGTTGCAATCCTAATCAACTTCTACATTTTTAGTTATGCTTTTTAGTTATGTATGCTTTTTCACACTCTATTTTATAGGAGAGTGGTGATTTGCATTTAGATTTTTGTTTTGAGTCCTTGTTTCAATAAGAATCCCCTACACCTATGTATATATATGGTTTGGTGGTCGAGGAGAATAACAAGCAAAGTAGATATAGCAAATAGATATGTTCAAATGGTTTTCTTTTGTTTACACAAATAATACTCTTGTTTCTAGTTATGTTTTTATGAATAAGATATCCTTGAAGATTCTTATTGAATTATGATATATGTGTTATGAAATGAATAGGTTTTTAGTTATTATTATGGTTAATTGATTTAAGAAGTTATATTTGAGTTTATCTTGTGGAGATAGTCACTTGAGAAAGGGCCACTCAAGGTAACTGTTCCCCACTTTAATTTCTACACATTTATTTCTTTTGTTACAATTTAGTTACCTTCATTATTGCATTTGTCTTAATCAGATTCTTCATGTTGTGAATGTGAATGAAAACATGAATAAGATCTTATCTTGTATTTCATGCTTTGTTTGTCTCAATGCATTATCCTCCGGAGTGAATCAAAGTTAGTATCATTAGTTAGTTATAGAGTTTAGGTTTGTCAATGAACTAGTCATAGTCTTTAGCTGTAAGTACCTTTAGAAATAGTTCCAGATTCAATTGTTTTTACTGTTATGCAGTTTATATTTTTCCCACATGCGTAAACATCTATACTAGGATGATATAGGTAGTGGAGAGTCTCTAGATGCACATACAGTTCCAAAAATTCATCACAAGCTTACATTATCCCTGATTGATAATTAAATGGAGTCTTTACAAGGGTTTAGTGGACTGTTCAGCTAGGTACCCCCTCTAAATTGTGTGAATATCACCAAGTTTACTGAATATTAGTCGGGACTTACATTTTTGGTGTTGTTGTCAGGGATGGTGCTACATTCAAAGATTCATCTATGTTATTTCAAGCTTTCTTAGTTTAAGTATTTTGTTTCCAACATTAGGATAATTAGGTTTTATTCCATCAATACTAGATCATTTTACTAACATCAAGTGTAGGAGTTGTTGATACACAAAGTCACACCTATTGTATGTGGAGGTAGCGAGATGCTCTGGGAAGATTTCTTCCCTCAATGCATAAAGCTAAAGAGGATATTGGTGATCACAGTGACCAAAGTGAGGGTATTCTCGAAGAACTTTCCCTTTCACCAATATCCACTACAAAAAAAGAGGAGACCTTCCAAACCATGGCTGATGTAGTGGTGGATGACCCACCAAAACATGTAACTTTTGAGTTCCCATTTCCAACCAAGAGAGAGCAGTTGCTTTGAAGAATATACCTCCTTCAACATTGCCTATCTTTTATGTTTTGGTTATTGAGGATCTAGATACCTTCTTGTTTGAGTTTGATGTCACATGTAGAAGTTATGATTACACAACAAATGCACACATGATCAAACTATTCCCAACAACCTTGAAGGATACTGCTTTAAGATGGTTTATGGGTTTGGGAAGACATGTTGTTCTAGATTGGAACACTATGAAGACAAAGTTCCTGGAGAAATACCAAGACTACTATAGAGGAATTGATAGAAGAAGAGATGACATTTTCAGGATGTCTCAAAAAGAAGATGAACCATTGGAGGACTATGTAGAAAGGTTCCATTTCTTCTTAAAGAAGAATCCAAAAAATAGGATTTCATAAAAATCTATTAAGTTAGTGTTTTTAAGAGGTTTCAATGATGATTGCATGGATGCCCTTAACCTTATTGGGCCAGGAGATGTATCATAGTTTCCTTTTTAAGAAATTTGCAAGGTTTGTAGGAACTATTCAAGGACCTTTACTAAAAGGACTAGAGGGGATATAACATCTTCCATCAGTAAGACATCTAATGAAGTCTCCAGAGTGTAATTGAGTAACCCACTGTCAAACATGAAAGAAGAAATCATAAGCCATTTGGCTACCCAATTGGAAACTCTACACGTGAAGAAAAAGTAAGAAGAGGTAGAGGCAATCCTTACTGAATAATATCCTAATTGCAGACAAAGAAAAGTTAATGGCAAGTGCAAAAAAGTAGCAAGTATTTTAGAGGATAGACTAGGGAAACCAAAATTTCAAGCACTAGAGGGTGAAGATGGAGGGTGAAGATGGACAATTATTCTACATTGCACAAAGGAGGCCATGTCAACCAAGATAAGGTATGCCTCAAGATCCTTTGAATTTCAATACACCATTTCTAATTAGCAATCAAATTTCTCTAGTTAGAACCCTTAGTCTTGGGAAAACACACAAAACCAATGGAAAAATCCTCAACCAAACTAGAATCAACAACAAAAAAACATATGGCCATAACAAAACTTTCAAGGACCTAACTACAACCCCCAATGGCCATTACAAAAAAAATAATGACAACCTCAATGGAAAAAAGGCTAGCAATGGAAAAAAAAAAATCTAAATTACCAGTAGCCAAAACAACCTTTGCAACCACGATAGGAAGCCATCATGCCCAATCCAAAAAATCCTTCATCTCAAGCACCTAGGTTACCTCAACTACCAACCCAACCTGCACCTAACTCGAATACCAAGCCTGTTTAATAGGTCTACACTAACAAGGCTATTCAGTACCCTACTTATGGGGTAGAGGTGAGTGATGTCCACCTCAAATTAGGAAAAACATTGGATGGGCCTTCATCCTCTCAAATCACTGAGTTGGTAGATGAGGAACCCTCAACAAAGATCTTAGACAACCCACCTTTGGAGACTGAGTCAAATTAGGTCAACCAAAATAATTCAACTCTAGAGCCTCCATTCCTTGAATGATTATCTATTCAAAAACATTAGAACCAAGCCAAAAATGACCTATTAGGACAACTTCAAGATGTGTGTATGAGGATACCTTCATCCAATCGATCAAGGACATTCCCATTTACACAAAAAAAAATGAGACCTCTGTCTTAAAAAGCTAGGGAGAAAGAGAAAAGACCCTCAAACTGTACATGTCTTAGGGAAACATGTTGGCATTATGTTGGGAAACATAACTATCCCTAAGTATACAAATCCTGGAAGCCCAATGGTAGATGCTAAGATAAATGTGACTCTCATCAAAAAAACCTTGATTGACTTGAAGGAAACCATTAATGTGATGACTAAAGAAACAATGCAACTATTGCAGTTAATAAACCTTAGACCTACACCTACTGTTCTACAGTTGGTAGATAGGTTAATAGTGAAACTTGAGGGCATCATTGAGGACTTGGTCATAACATTTAATTCATGGGAGTACCCTACAGATTTCATGGTATTGTAGCCAAAGGCTAATCTTGTAGGCTATCCCCTTATTCTAGGAAGACCATGGTTAGCAACAGTTGATGCATTTATAGGCTATAGGTCTAGAAACATGATTATCTCAAATGGAAATATGACCAATAAGTTGGTCCTTTATCCACCAACCCAACCTCATAAATCATGCTACATAAAATGTTAATGTTAGCATTGAATTAATTGTTGAACAACAGACTTCCCTAACCACTGTGCTGAAGGCACACACAATAGCCTTTGCATGTGATTACCATGACATGAAGGGGATTGATCCAGACCTATTTATGCACATGATATACATTAATGATGGTTTTAAACCAATCATACAACCCCAAAGGAGAATGAACCCTGCACTAAGAGACAATCAAAATTGAACTATAAAAATTGCTTGATGCAGGTTTCATTTACCATATTTTTGACAGTCAATGGGTGTCACCTCTAGTTATTGTCTCAAAGAAATGAGAGAAATGGAGAGTGTGTGTTGATTATAGAGAATTAAATACAACCAAGTTATAAAAGACCACTTTCCACTACCTTTCATTGATCAAGTGCTTGAATCCCTAACAGGTAAAAAGTACTACTTTCTAGATGGGTTCAGTGGCTATAACCAGATTAAAATAGCTCCAAAGGACTAGGATAAAACCACCTTTACATTCCCTTGAGGCACATATGCTTATTTTGTTCTCCCCTTTTGGCTATGTAATGCTCCAACCACTTTCCAAAGGGCAGTGTTGAGTATATTCTTAGATTTTGTACATGAATCCATGGAAATCTACATGGATAATTTCACAACCCATGGAGAAACATATGATGAAGCACTTAATAACCTAGAGAAGGTCTTAAAGAGGTGTCAAGAACATGATCTATGCCTAATTCATGAGACATGTTTCATGATGATGACCCAAGGGATTATGCTAGGACATTTTGTATCAAGTGAAGGGATTCAAGTGGATCCAAATAAGATTGAGATATCTCCACACTCGCTATGCCACAAAAACAAAGAGATGTCAAGAGTTTTCTAGGACATGCTAGCTACTATAGCTATGTTGGAATCTCAGAGATGCGTTGACATCCTATACGAACAAAGGGTCAAGTCACATCTAGAAACTCACAAAATCTACTGATTACTTGAATGTTATAGTTTTACAATTTGATAGAAAAGTAAAGGAATACAAATTACAATATGAAGAATACTATAAAAGCTACTTTAATAGAAAAATGACAAAGAAAGAAGAAGAATTCCAACTTACTCAAGGTCCAATACACCATCTAGCTCCAAGCAAATGAACAACACCTACACACACAGTGACATGAAAAAATGTTGGGGCTGAGTTTGGAACTTGCCTTAGTCAAGTCCCCATTTTGATGTTCCCACATCCACGAACAACCAATAGATAATGATATTGTAGAAAAATGATAAAGAAGTAGATAGAAAGGAAGCAATGAAGTAGAGAGCAATGGAAACCTAGATGCCACTCTACAAGAATGATAATGCAAAAATAAAGTAATCAAATGGACACAATATCACCTTCCCTTCTATAAGCACTCAAGGTCGATATAGGAATACGGAGAGTAATATCATCACACCAAGGAGGTAGAGCTTCATGAACTTGCAATTACAATGGCATTGGAATGAGAAGAAGCTGCATAAACCAAGTAGAAAGTTGGTAGCAACAAGAGAGAGTGATAAAGAAGCCAAGAGAAAGTGTTAAAATAATTAAGAATATTACAAGAATGAATGGAGAGAGTGAAGGAGTGAATCAATTGAGTTTGAAAGGTAAAATTGGAGGCAAATGGTTATTTCTCATCGATCAAGATTCGATAGGGAACATTACATTCACAGGTGGTAAGGAATCATAAGGTTTCTACTACTTCCCGATGCAAGAATCTTGTTAGGATGGTAGCACGACATGTGGACATTCATGCACATCCTCAAAAAAAATTCCATCATCGACACAAAACGATAGGGACACACAAATAAAGTAGGATAAAAGTGAAAACTATTTACATTAACAGACTTGTAAGGCTAAAATGAGAACAAATTAATGGGAAATTTTCCCTCTGGAAAATTAATGGGAAATTTTCCCTGGTGAAAATTAATGGGAAATTTTCCCTGGTGAAAATTTACACCATTACACACCCAAACTAGAATCACATATTGCTCTCCTTATTCTCTCACAACAACTTTCAATAGTTCCTCTACTTTTGTCTTATTAATTTGGTAAAGAATTAGAATATATTCTTCCCACACTAGCAATTCTTCATCAATACTCAAAGAAATTTGCTAAGTATTATTGTCTTCATCATTGATGGAGTGATAAGACTTTACCAATTGCTTCAAAAATTGATCAACTAACTCCAAAAATTCTCTTTTCATTGTTGTCCAACAGGGATCCACCCATCTAGGTCAACATTTTTAACCTCTCCTTTAAGTGTTGCCCATAATGTAGACACAAGATCTTGAGCATCAAAAGGTCTAATGATATTTCTTATGCATACTATAAGCTGTGCCACCTGGGCCTTTAGTTCTTCTTTGGTTTTTTCATCCTTTTCCATCCTTTTTAGTATTGTTACATAGATAAACATTTGCAAACCCTTGGAACAATTTCTCTTCTTCATAGTCCTTCTCTTGATTCCCTTCTTCTATGTGACGAAAACCCTCAACATCTTTCTTTTCTTGATCAATTTCTTTCTCACCAAGCACATTTTCCAGAGGAACATGCTCTTCAATGTGAACTTATTCTTTATTCACCTCTTATGTAAACACTTCTTCAATGTGTAAATCCATATGGACATTTTCAAAGAAAAATCCTTCTCCTTTTGCATCTCTTCTTCTCCTGGAGGCTCCTTCTCTATATCTCCTTCCTCCATTAGTGTTTCAACAATAATTTCCTCTCCATGAGCTAGTTCATGTTTTGAAGGAGGAGGAGGCGGAGTAGATGGTGGTGGTTGAGAAGGTGGAGTAGGAACTTTTAATTTGGGTGACAAAGGATTTGGAAAAGGTGACCCATGACGGGGAGTCGAGGAGTAAGTTTGTTGAGCCTCCTTTAGGCTGCTCATTCTCTAATAGCTTCCTTAGTCCTCTTCTTAGAAATAATGCCACTGCCATCCCTAGGTTCCTCTTCACCTTCACTAGAGAAAAAATTCATTGAGCTCCTCTCTTTTCTTTTCTTGCTTGCTTCCTTAGTAGGTTCCCCCTTTTCTTTCTTCTTGTATGTAATGGTACTAGAAGAGGGTTTCTCCCTAGCAATATGTGACTAGTTTTCCTTGGTTGGCTCTTTAATTGTGCTCTCTCCTTTCTTTTTCTTCTCTGGTCCCTTGGCAGGTTCTGGTAGTCTTGTCATAGGGAAAGTCCTTTTAAATAATCTAAAGAGTGCTCCACACACCCTGTGTTGTATCCTTGATGCCATCATTTTATTGGATTGGACAGTCAACATTGTAAATTGGTTGATCATAAATTCCTTGACCTAAGTAAGTAGGATCAAGAAGCTTTCCATCTTCATTTTGTTCCTCAAGAATCCAGAGGCCTTATCAAGAAGACTGTTACTTGACAATAATCCTTCATCCTAACTTCAAACTCTTCTTCATAATTGGCCCAATGATCTTCAAGTTTGGGCTAATGAATGAAATATGCATCCATTACTTTACTGATATTTCCAATGGGGTCAAATTTTACTTGGGCCTCATTGTATAGAGACAAATTATATCTTTCCATTTCAACCTCAACACCCTTAGCATTCTATGTATTTGAACAAGATTAGACTCCTATTTTTATGGGAAAGCCATACCCATGTTTTTGCTTCCCAACACTGAGCTGCTGCACTTTCGTAATTTGTTTACAAACCTCCAACAAAAGTAGCTTATCTAATGGGTATTGAGGAAGCTTGTATGGAATTTTATGGTAGATTACTACCTTGATGTAGGTGAAATTATTATATTGGATAAAATAGTATCTAATTTATTTTATCACCTCCATGGCTTCAATGGAGATTCTCCTGGTGAAATCTCCCTCCAACCCTTTGATCATTGATAAACAAAATTATCATTAACAACACCAAAATTGTGGAAACTTGCCTCCAATTCTAGCTAAGGATAGTGTTGGTATATGATTACTTCTCCAACCTCAAAGGAGCCAACCCTGGCAAGTCCCATGAATGAGGCTTGTGAAACCAATGAATAAATAAGATAGGATGTCATGTAGAAATTATGAGTTGAGAGAATATTACTCAACTACTCATGGATAGTGTCACTCATGAGAAAAGCGCAGTCAATTTTCTTATTTGTTTGAAGAATTGCTAATTTTAATGAACCTCACCATCCATGGGTAGAAGTCCCTTGCATGTTGGTACCCAAAGAATCAACTCAATAACACAATTAAGTCTTCAATTATGTGCTACACCTTGGCCAATTTAGTGACCATCTTCCTTGGCTTATCTAAAAAATTATTATTATGTAGTTCAAATTATCAGTTGGATGCTCATCAAAATATCTAACTACCTCTTTCATTTCAACTGGCTCATACTCAGAATGGGTAGGGATTTTGAAAATTTTCTCTATCATTTATGGGTTCACATCTAATGTAGTTTTCCTATTTCCCCCCTTGACCTTTCGGGTCTAGTGGTTATAATGAAGTGCATAGGTAAGTAAAAAATTTGAGGATTGGAGTGTAACTGGAAAAGCAACAACTTCCTCCAATCTTGATTTTGCAATAGCTCTAGCCTTTGGGGTCCTGGCTCCACTGTCACTAATTCTCTATTTGAATTCATCTATGTCGACATGGCCCATCTGTATCTCCAATCTCGTTGCATGGGGAGAACATCTTCGGAGATGGATGATAACCTTTGTATTGATACTTCATTTCTTCTGAATCCTTGGGAGGCATATATCCTGCAAGCAATGATACCATATATTAACATTTTCATATATTATAAAGAAGAGAAATCCTACAAAAGAAGCCATCTTAGATAATGTCCATTGTTTATTTCAAAACCATAACTTGTCAGAGATAACTCATACAAAAGTTTCAGGGATTGGCCTTCAAGCTTACCCCTTACCTTATACCATTAGCACTTACACTAAAGTGTTCATTTTTCTCTTTATTACCCTCATCGGGCATTAGGGATCGGAAATCCCCCATACCCCTTGCAATGAGGATTCCTTAAGTAATGATTGTGTTTGATTGGGTGTCGAGGATCGAAGATCCATTCTACCTTCTAATTATAGTGTGAAATCCCCTTTGTTAAGATTCCATCTAATTAGGAATCGAGGATCGAAGATCCCTCCTACCTTTTACATTGTTGACATTGTTCATTGTTTAAGTAGTATCCCTGATTCATGAAGTTTGAAAGATGATTTTAAAGTTTGGGGTTCAAGCTTTCACTTTACTTCTTTCTTGAGATTTGATTTAGGACTTTAAGAAGTAAGCCCGATCTATGAAGTTTGAAAATTTTTGGGGATTAACGTTTGGAGTTTCATTAAATTTCTTCTTATTTGAGATTTTCATTCAAACTTTAAGAGGGAAAATTGATTAGAAAAGTTTGAAAAGTGTTAGGGATTGAGGTTCAAAGATCCCCTTTACCTTTTGTTACAAAGTTTTTAGTATTAATTAAATCGAACATATGAAAATCTTGATTTTTATTCTTTTGAACTTTGACTTGGACTTTTGAAGAGATTTGTTGAAGGCATACTTATCAAGCCCATGTTGGAGGAAATTTTTCTTGTGATTTTTGGATATCAGAGCTTAGATTTTCATCATACTTCCTACCTCAATAAGGAAGTGTGCAAAGTGTATTTCTAATGCCCAAAGTCCAAAAGGCATTTTGAAAATAGACAAGTTTTAGTTAAGTGTTTTGTGCATCATTGGGGATCAAAGATCGAGGACACCCCTTACCTCTTTCACCTCTATAAGAAAGGTGGTAAGGGACATCTTTGATGGTTGAAACCCTAAGGTCATGATCAAGATCTCATTAGGTCACCAAGGACTGATCGAGAGTTAGAGGTTGAAGTTTCTCCTTGCATTATGCAAATGTTTTCATGTATTGGGTAAGGGAAGATCGTGATGTACAAAGTCCAATAAGTTTAAGTTTAAATCACACTAAGGAATAAAAAAAGAACCCTTAGGAAACTTGAGGCCTTACGTTTGATGATGATGTCATAAACAACATCAAACGATGCACCAAAAAGGGAACTCGATTTGGCGAGACAACAAAGCCAAACTGATAAGAACAAAAGGGAAAAAACATGTATAGGAGAAAAAAAACAAGGGAATTCCCAAGGATAGACCAAGGAAAGGAAAAGAAAAATAATAAAACAACCAAAAGAAAGAGAAGCAAACCAAACAACCAAAACCCAAACACACTCCTATGCACCAGACAAGCAAGAAAACCAAGAAATTTCAAAAGAAGTGGCATGAATTTATACTAATCTACAAATGTGCAAGAAATGGAAGGAGAAGGCACAAAACACAAAAAAATGCAGAGCCAATGAACACAAAGGAAAAACTAGCAATGTTGTACAACCACCCTCAACATGAACCAATAATACAACTCACACTAGGGTGAACTAGAGATGCTGGAAAATAACAACAACAATGGTGGTTTGATGGGAAAGAAAGGAAATTAGGAAAGTTGTAGAGCCTTTGGAATGCAAATTATCAAAGGAGTAATCACCAAATAACTCATAACTTAATCTAATAACCATCTAATACTTCACATTAATGTCACACTAAACCCATGCATTAATGCATTGGATTTTGACGCCTGTGTATTAAATTTGAATGTTAGTACGTACACATGAAAAGACTTGATGTGATGTACATGTAGAATGAGGCACCATTAGCAGGAGTTCAGGTCGGGTATTTAGTAAGACAAAACCCAAAACTATGAAGCCCAACAATAGCCAAAACGTAAAAACAACACATGCAGGAGGAAAGGGATCAAGGTCAAGCTCGACAGGGAAGGTATACCCTTCCTGAGTATTCTGAAAGCCCGAAGCCTAAAATAAAATAAAAGAGAAGGAAAAAAAAGGAAAGGAAGTGGAAGGAGAAGAAAAATAAAAGGGGAACGAAGGCACACAAAGTGAAAATAGGGGGTCCCCATTTTTACAAGGGCAAAAAGGGGTGTGAGTGAGAAGACACAACAGGAATAAGATGAGAAAAATATATTCTAAAAAAGTGGCATAAAGAAAGAATAATAAAATTGGGATGAAGAAGAGACCATTATTGATTTACTCCTTTTAATTGATCTCCAAGATGATGTGAATGAATAATTAGTAACTTGCAACAAGAAATAAACTAATGCATATATGCAAATTAGGGAATCTCTTCAAAGTGCATCAATCTTGGTAAGTTTACATTATTATGTGTTGACCTTTACAAATTTTTCCTTCAGAAATAAATGTATAAAACAACTCAAGATGCCCAGAAAGAAGAACAAATAGCACTAACAGTTGGAGAAGCTTCGCTTGGATTGAATACTTTCCTCTGAATTTTAGAGGTACAACTCCCTCTTAAGATATGCAATGAATGAAAATAGGGCATGCTTTTCACTAGAAAGAAGAAAAGTTAATACTAACAGCTATGCATAACCATGACACAAATGCAATATGCTAATTTTAAATGATGAGAATGTAGGTTAAGTGACTCATAGTTCACATATCCTACAACCTTGAATGAGAACCAAGAAGATAATGGATAGAAAATTCCACCTCAACAAATGAATTAATCTGAATTCAAAGCTTCAGAAATAACACATATACAGTTTGATATAACAGATAGAACATTGAAGAGTAATCACAAAGACAAAAATGACATCTATGATCAAAAGAAACCATCAATAAGGACATAGACTCAAAAAACTTCTTTATTTCTCTAATGTAAACTTGAGTTCAAAGCCTCAATATCCTATAGAAAAAACTGAGTTGAAAAGAAAACAAAACTGCCCTTTCCCCTATTTCCTGAACAACTTCCAAAAAGATCCCCTATCAGGAGCCTTCGATGAGTTTTTAAAGGCCCCCCTTTGTAACTGCTTCTTGAGAACCGTGGTAAAATGAAAAATAAAGCTTTTTTGTTTATAACAGTTTCTTGGGAAACTTTCTCACTCGTTTTAATTTATAAATTCACTTTTCTAAATCTCCATGTAGCATTACTTAATCTAGTTTACCAAATTAGCAGACTTGGTCCACCTTGTCTAAGACTAATAGAATCATGGGTCATTTCATATATTACTCTAGCTTCACTCAGTGTAGAAATTCTCATTACAATAGTCCTTGTAGAAATCTTCCACATTCCCAACAAATGAGGCACTATCACTGTGTACCTTTGAATTTTACCCCTTTCTAATATGCAAAATAACTAAAAATATGAATGATAAAAGACTAAGGACACTTCAAAATTAGCCTAAAGAGTGATGAAACAAGAAGGAAAGTAGATAAAATGAGATGCAAATGGTTATACCTTGCTGTTGAAGACTCCTTGGTTGGCCCTTGATTTGGATGATTTTGTGTGCTCCTTAGATGGCTTCTTGAGTGGCTAAATGCAAGATCGACTTATGCAAAATGATTAAAATGGATGGCTAGATGATAGTGAATGAGTGAGAATGCAAATTGGCAGCATGTAGTTATAAGATGGCTAAGTGTTGAAAATGCCCTTGAGGAGGGGGTATTTATAGGAGAATTTGAATTCTCTAGATAATCCAATGGTCAAGATTGCTCCAACAAGGTCAAGATGAAGGGCTATGGTGGGTTGAAAACCCACAAGCCCTCACATCTTGACATGTGGATGGTGAAGTGGCTAAAGAGATATGAGGTGGAGGTGAGGTGGCCAAAAGGTACATAAGGTGGAGGAAGGACAAGTACCTTCCAAGCACCTTGGAGAGTGAAAAGATTTCTTCAAAAGGGGATTTCTTGTCCCCAAGTGGGAGTGAAAGGGACATTTGAGGAATTTTGGAATTCTTCAAAAATCTACATGGGAAAAGGAGAGGTGGTTGAAAATATAAATGTGAATTAAAAATTCACATTCTTAGGAGAAACTAAGAGTAAAAGGTGAGCTCCAAAAAGGTGGGACTTGGTCACATGTGGAAGATGTGACAAGTCCAAGGTTCTAGAAGCCTTAGGACCTAGGATAAATAAATGTGAATTAAAGATTCACATGGGAAAGGGGGTTAATGCCAAAAGAAGGTAAATGCAAAGGTTGGCTAAAAAGTGGTGCTAAATCTGGCTAATGACCTTGGTTAAGGTTGTGCAAATATTGGATTAGACTAATTAATGGAGGATTAGAGGCAAGTGGCAAATGTAGGAGGATGTGACATAATCTTTGATTAAGAGGATGCACATCATAATCATGAATTAATTAAATTAATTCAGATTAGGGCAAGATTATGGAGGATGTGACAAGAAGAGAGAAAGTGAAGAATTTTAAATTGATTTTAAATCAAAAAGGAAAAAATGACTAAATTAAATAAATTAGTGTATTTATTTAATTTAGAGAGGAAGAGGGTGAAAGATAAATCATTTAATGATTAAATTAAATACTTTATAGATATGAAATAAAAAGTGTAATATTAATTTAATACATTAATATTTTAATATGGTAGATGAAAAGGGAGTAAATTTAATCATATGGGAGTGATTAAATTTAGATGTCTACATTTTTCCCCTCTTCAAAATATTGTTAGGATAATAGTGTTTTGAAGAAAAATAAAATGCAAATGAGGGAGGAAATGACAGATGGTGATGCCCCTAGCATGGAAAAGGTTAATGATGCCCCAATGACCAAGCTGAAGGAATGGAAGAATGGTAAGAGGGTATGCCCCCTCGAGAGGGCGGTCGGGGGAGGAAAAAGGGGGTCCCCGGGTGCCGTCTCGATAGGAAGAAAAGAAGGACACCATTGGATAGAGCTCGAAAAACCAAAAAAATTTGGTTTTTGAACAGAATTGATCTGATGCACGGTTTGCAAATGACAGCCTCGGGAAGTTAGGGATTAGTTGGAGGAAGAAAAAGTTAAATAAAAGGTAAAAAATACCTTTTAGGAGGAAGGGGTTAAAAAGGTAATTTTAAAAATTATCTTAGTCATTTTCACTGTAGTAGTTGAGAGGAGGAGACCAGAGGAGTGAAAGTGGACGAGGAGGAATGATGTTGACAAACAATGGCACCGCGATTGTGCACCGGGCAGATGAGGTGCATGCATTATACAGCAGGGGCGCAGGTGGATAACAAGTGAGTAGTAACAAAATCCTCCTATTGAATTTACGCATGTTGAACATTTATTTTGATAGGTTCAAAAAATTTGAACACATGGGTTTTGTTCATTAGGAGGAATTAAAAAATGGGTCTGAACTAGATTATTGAAAAAAAGTTAAAAAGAGGGAAAAATGTTGGAAAGGGGCATAGCCGCCCCACCCGAACACCCGCGGCCGGTAGTCGCTTGATTGTGGAAACGGTCGGCTTCGGTACTTGGTGGTAGTTTCCCATGATGGGCCGGTTTTCGCCTAAGTACTTGGCCAGGCGTGGCATATGGTACAGGCTTCCACCTGACCAAAATTTTGAGATGCAGCATTTGTGGTAGGCGACCGCTCTCCGTAAAAGGCTGATTTCGCTGGCTGTGGCGGTTCTATCCCCTCTAGAGGCCCGATTCGCTGGTTCGCGACTTTGGCGGTTTTGCCAGTTCATTTCGAGCTAGCGGTAGGCCCGATGCCGCGATAGAGTTCATGCTTGTTATGGCCGGCCGGTTCAGCCCAGCTGAAGTCTTTGCTGCGATGAGGAAGAAAAGAATAAAAAAGAAAGGGTGAAGATAGTGAAGAAAGGAAATATAGAGAAAAGATAAATAATGAGAAATTTTTTGTGAATGCAGAGTTTTGAGTGACGGTTTGAGGTGATGGCGGTGTCGATAGTAGCGATGAACGGGGAGGATCAGGCGGCATTGGATCACGTAGGTTTAGGTCACTGTGTTTAGTTTCCAGTGGTCAGAGCACATCCGGTGATGCTGATAGCGTTGATAGAGAGATGGAGCTCAGAGACATCGACATTTCATCTCCCTAAAAGAGAGATGACCGTGATGTTGGAGGATGTGTGGCGCATCCTGAGGTTGTCGATTGCTAGCGGTTAGTGAGCAAGGTGGTGTCCACAGGAGCGGAGTTACAGGAAACCATGAGAGTATTGTTTGGTCATGCGACGTTGCCTCTAGTGAAGGGGCAGTTAGATTTGGATCAATGTTTGTCAGTGGGGGTGCTAGCTTTACCGTTATTCTTGTGTGGCTTGATTAGTGGGATACTATTACCAGATCGAAGCAGACAGACATGTAGCATACGTTACATGGAGGTGATCCGCCACATTGTCGAGTGGCGAGGGGGGGTCGTTTTCGTGGGGGTCGTGTGTATTGGCGCATCTCTATAGAGATATGCACGGGATTTGCTATCGGAGGGTATCAAGTTTGACACATATGACACTGCTACAGATTTGGGCATGGGAGCATATTGTAGTGACTAGGCCAATACTAGTGAGGAGGGGGACAGTGGATAATCATGAGCCCGTGGCATGGGAGTATGGGGAGGAGAGAGGTTGGGTGTTGCGCTATGAAAGGCAGGGAGAGATGGAGGGGTGAAGGAGAGCATTTGATGATC
>VDFB02389798.1:22873-51810 GCA_007258455.2 Sequoia sempervirens
AGAGATGAGGCCGGAAAGAGGGTCGACAGCGGGAGAGGGGGTAGCCACAAATAGCCCAGGGGGGGCAGAGGGTGGAGGAGGTGATGGATGTGGATGATATGGAGGATGTGGAGGTGGTAGGTGCGAGGGATGGTGTAGAGGAGGGGAGGAGATACTTTATGGTAGGACGACATGGTCAACCACGGCGGTTGCGGGTTCGACCGACTGTAGAGAGTCAGGAGGCTCGCTAGGAGCTGGAGAGTGGAGAGGATGAGGATGTTAGAGCAGCACCAGAGGAGGAGAGGAGGTCGCCACGACATCGATTCGTGGTTGAGCGATAGGGAGAGGCGAGATGATTTTGAGTTCTCTGGATTGTGGAGGATCATGAGGAGCGACAGGAGCAGGGGGAGGGAGGAGCTAGCGGGTGGGGAGGACGAGATAGAGCAGGTGGATGAGGAGGATGAGATAAAGTAGGTGGTTGGGGAGGAGGATGTGATGGATGTAGACATAGATGTGATCGAGGGGGATGTTATGGCAGTAGAGTCATTATCTTTAGTTCCTTATGTACCAGAGGATCCCATTGTACAGGCGAGAGGAGCAGAGGTGAGAGTATAGATGGCAGAGTAGAGAGTGAGGGCTCTTGAGGCTGAGCTAGCTAGAGTATAACGGGAGTCATTGAGAGATTATGATGTCACTGCTTTCGAGCTAGGGGGAGCGATGAGGGAGAGAGATAGGGCACAATTAGAGGTGTAGAGGATACAGGGTGAGTTGACTAGTATGACATGGGATCGCGACAGATTGCAGGCAGAGGTCATGGTTTTACAGGCCAGGGGGAGCCAAAGGGGAGGACAGAGTAGGGAGCAGATCAGGGGGTAGGATGTACTAGTCAGTAGTCGGGAGATCTCCAGCGAGACTGGGATGAGCTTCAGGATAGGGTACATTGCCTTGAGCAGGTAGTTGGAGAGATGGGGCTGATGTAGGAGAGGGAGGCTATGGCAGTGGAGCAGGCATGGATTATGCAGGCTGAGAGGGATGTAGCATAGGCGTAGGTGCGGATGATGGAGGTGGAGAGGGATGTGGTGCAGGCGCGTGTTCAGAGTGAGAGAGCATTGGCAGAGGCGGAGATATAGTCACTACATAAAGGGAGAGATGAGGCAATAGCAGAGGTAGCGACTCTCCAGAGAGAGCAGGATTCAGCAGAGCTAAGGGCACAGGCTCTTCAGAGGGATAGAGATGCATCAGTGACTCGGGCACAGGGGGTTGAGAGGGAGAAAGATGCAACAGAGATGCGGATGTAGACCCTACAGGTGGAGAGGGATGCCACGATGGCTCATGTACTGATAGGTCAGGGTGAGGGTGGGATGCCAAGAGCAGATATGCAGGTTGTGGAGAGAGAGAGATGCAGCAGTGTCACGGGCAGCGGCTGTAGAGGAGATGAGAGATCAATTATAGGCAGAGCTAGCACAGAGCCAGTTGGATCAGGAGGCATAGGAGTAGGAGAGGAGAGCCATTACCAGGGACCGAGACAGGTATTGTCATGAGCGGAATTCCTCTCGGGTCCAAGTTGTAGAGCGAGAGGAGAGTATTAGAGAGGCAGGGTTTTGGATAGCTGCATATTATTCTGCAGTTCCTGATCCAACACAGCGGACATTCCGTTATACTCGGCAGACAACTCGGATGCCAGTGCCGTCTCAGTAATTGGGGACACAGACCCAAGGTTACAGTGATTCACCAGGGGTCTCACCAGGTAGTGGATCAGTACCTGATTCTCCACAGAGATCAGATATGGGGAGTTCATTTAGCAAATGACAGGATACGATGTTTTTGATAGGTGCAGGGTAGATGGATAGTGTAGAGGTGTAGTGGATATATGTAGGACCTTGTGCTGGTATTTAGATTGGATATTTTTGTATACGATGGTCACATATTGTGATGACATCGACGACATTATTATATGTTAGTCTGGACTATGAGATGTACTTGTGGACTTTTATATATATATGATAGTTCCTATTGGTCTTATGTTTTATGTGTATAATGTTTATGTGGATAGTCATATGATGGCAGTTATTTATGATGACTTTTATGAATGTTACATGTATGGATGTGTTTATATATTTACATTTTTATGTATGATGGCGATACAGGATGTGATGTATGGCAATTTTTGTTCTTATGTATGATGAATGCCTATGTTTGAGATAGATGTGTATATGCTTATGATGACGCGACGAATGCTTGTGTTTTATATGTTTATGATGGTTATGTGCATGTGCGACTAATATGCAGGGTGTAATGGGTGGTGATTTTTATTCCCATGTATGGTGAATGCCTATGTTATATGATGTACATGTGTAAGATAAATGGTGATATGCTTATGATGACACAACAAATGTTTATATTTTATAACATTTTATGATGGTTATATGCATGTTCGACTAATATGTGTGATGTAGGATGTAATGGATGTACTATGACGGTATTGATGGTGGGCCTAACACTTGACATCGCAAGTGGCGATATTATGGGTGAACCTAAGATAGTGTGTGAATGTATGGATCTAAAATGTAATTATTTCATTATAAGTGTTCCTAGGGTCGTAGGTGATAGTGAAAGATGCATGCGGACATGGTGTGAGTGTGCACTTGTCAAAACCTTTTAGTATCCTAAGAAGAATAGGGGACAAAGGAGAAATATTTGCACAACCAAAATCATAGGATGAGTGTAATGCAATGGTGATGATTATGAAATGCAATCCTAATATGATTTGCCATCTTCGGAGCACTGATTTTTGCGATAGCATAAGACACCAAGTGCCAGGGTATGTGGAACCAAGGCACATTAGTGTCTAATGCATGAAACAAACACAATAGGCAAGAAGGCTATCTCAACACCCCAAAGTCCCAAAGAAAGACTTTGGTTGGGCTAGGTGTTGAGATAACCACAAGCACCAAAGGATACCCCAACATAACACAAGACCTTGAGGATCTTGGTGGGTACTATGTGGGACAACCAAGAAGACACAATCAAACAAAAGATCAAGATATGCCCTATGTGGACCAATCAAAACACGCCATAATATGATGGATTATGGCGGCCTTGACAAGTGACAATAGGGAGCTCAAATGATAAACAAAAACCAGAAGCATCAAAAGATCGCAATCAATTTCAAATGTCCATTGCCATGGGGTCAAAGTAATAGATGGGATTGATGAGGTCTGTTAGGAAGGATGCATCCTGTTGAGACCTATGATGAATACTAAGTGAAAAGATTGATATGATATAGGATATTCAAAACTGATTGGATTTGTTGATACAGGTGGATCTTGTTTGTTAAGAACTAGCTAGATAAGGGCATAGCTTAATGACATGACACAAGGGAGACACCCTAAAAACCTAGGGGCTTGGGGGCCGATTAGAGATTAGCCTTGCCTACGGGAAAGTGCATAGCCCTCGTAGTTCATGGAAAAAAAACCATGGATAAAGCGGAAAGAAGACAATGGTGACCGATGATGAAGGACACAAAACATGATAGATAAATGCCCCAGGGGAGGATCAAATGACCAACCTTGCCTACGTGAAAGCGCAGGGGCAACGTAGTTCGATGAAGGACCATGGATAAAGTGGAAAGAGGACTAGTGAAGACAAAGTGATGGAGGACCAAAACAAATTGATCCAAAAAATGCCCCGAGGGCAAATCGAATGATTAGCCTTTCCTACGTGACAGCGCAGGGGCAACATAGTTCAACGAGAGATGCGGAAGGACGAGATCTAGATGGAGACCGACACGATGGATGATCCTACATGATAACACAGACCGACTGACAAAAAATGCTTAGGATGAGGGATAGGCAAGATGGGTCATCCAATGCTCAACTCACAAGTACCAAGTGACCTAGGCTGAGGTGGGCGAGGATGATAGTGCGGATGAAAGTACAAAACAACTAGGATGTCAGGTAGATAATGGTTAAGCCCTCTATGAATGACACCTGCTAACAGGTTTTCACCATCCATACTTATCCAAGGCACCACCAAGAGGTGGTTTTCACCATAAGACGAATTTATTTTTCTTTACTATTTTTTGGATTTTTTTTTTTTTTTTTGATTTTTTTTTTGGTGGGGTTACCAAGCAGACTTAGGCATAGAACTTCTTCAAGTGCATGATATTGACAGGTTTGTCAAAGGGATCTCCTTCAAGAGTAGCCAACCTGTAGGCCCCAGATCCATATTTTGCGTCTATGATATAAGGCCCTAACGAGTTTGCCTCAAATTTTCCTTTTTTATCACGACCCGGTTGAGTGCGTTGGTTTTCTTTGAGGACAAGCTCACCAACCTGGAATTGTCTAGGATAGACCTTTTTATTGTAATGACGTTTGAGGCAATTTTGTATGCTTGTAGGTGATCATAGGCTTTTATTCTTCTTTTGTCTAGTAATTCCAGCTGCACAAGCCGTGCAACACAAGCATCTTCTTCATTGATAAGATTCTTCAGAGAAATCCTCAATGATGGAAGTTCAATTTTGATTGGCAAGACAACTTCAACACCATATATGATATGCCCAGAGGGCAGGATGAATATGGAGGTGCCAATCTCGTCCAGTGTTATTGACAACCTTTTTGAGGATGCAGATGAGGGTCTTGTTGGTTGCTTCCACTTGACCATTACCTTGGGGGTAATAAGGCGTTGACCAACGGTGCTGGATATGGAAGGTGTCGCAAAGGTGTTTCATGGTTTGGTTTTTGAAAGGTTTTCTGTTATCAGAAAGGATGGTGGATGGGATACCATATCTACAGAGAATATGGTAGAGGATGAATTTGGAAATCTCAGTACTGGTGATTTGTGAGAGTGGCATTGCTTCCACCCATTTGGTGAAGTACTCAGTTGCAGTAATGATGAAGTTATGGCCATCAAAGGATGGTGGGTAAATCTTGCCAATCAAGTCGAAACCCCATTGAGAAAAGGGCCATGGTGCTAGAAGGGGCTGAAGATCTTGTGCTGGGGTGTGAATCAAATCTGCATGTTGTTGACATGGAAGGCATTTCTTCACAAATTCGCAAGCATCATGTTCCAATGTAGGCCAATAATATCTAGCTTGTAGGATCCTTTTGGCCAGAGCCATACCATTTGAGTGAGCTCCACAAATACCACCATGTACTTCCGTTAGTACCGTTTGGGCCTCGGTCTCATTCAGACATCTAAGGAGGATTCCATCATACCCGCGATGATAAAGCGTATCACCAACAATGATGTATCAGGAAGAACGATGGATAAGGATTTGCGTTGGTTGTATGTAAGTTCTAGGGGTATGATATTATCATGGAGATAAGTGTATATGTCTTGATACCAAGGGGAGGCGAGACCTACAATATCGCACACCATATCAGTCTTAGGGACATCATATGTAGGGATTAAAAGATGTTCAACAAGAAACTCACACTCCGTTCGGTCCTTAGGCATGTCAATCAAGGAACCAATAGTGGCCATTGTGTCTGTCGCTTTATTCTGTATCTGAGGGATTTGGTCAAACTGTATGAAGGTGAAATATTTCTTGAAATCATCCACCATGCGTTTATAGGGTAATAGTTTATCATCTTTCGTGAGGAATTCATCATTAACTTGTCTAATGACTAGCAAAGAATCACCAAAGACTTTCAAATGGGTTATGTGCCACTACTTTGCAATTCTGAGGCCGGTGAGGAGGGCTTCGTACTCTGCCATATTGTTGGTACACGGGAATGCTATTCTGAATGATTTTGGGATGTAGTCACCTTGAGGAGTGACTAATAGAATTCCTGCCTCAGATCCACTATGAGTGTATGAGCCATCAAAATATAACGTCCAAGCTGGTGCTTCTGTCACTGTGTATATTTCTTCATCTAAGAATTCAGTGTCTAGTGGGTAGGCATCTACTAATGATGCTTCAGCCAATTGATCAGCAATAACCTGTCTTTTTATGGCTTTTCACTCTACATAATCTATGTCAAATTTACTTAGAAGCATGACCCATTTGGCCATGCGACCAGTCAAAGTGGTTCTAGATAACAGATACTTCAGGGGATCAATTTTAGTGATTAATTTGACTGGATGGCTGAGCATGTAATGATGGAGTTTCTGTGTGCTAAAAACTAGTGCAAGACAAGCTTTCTCCATGGGGGAGTAATTTAACTCATAGTGAACTAGTGTTCAACTGATGTAGTAAATTTCCCTCTCTTTGAATGATTCATCGTGTTGTACCAATAATGCCCCCAGTGCGACTGAAGTAGCAGAGATGTAAAGTAGAAGGGGTTTTCCTGGAATAGGTGGCATCAAGATCGGTGGATGAGCTAAATAATCTTTAATTTTATCAAAACCCATTTGACACTGTGGGGTCCATCAGAAGGTAGAATCTTTCTTCAAAAGATGGGTGAATGGCTGACATTTATCTGCTAGCTGGGCTATGAACCGATGAATGGACTGCATCTTCCCCTGGAGGCTTCTTAACTACTTTAGATTGCGTGGAGGTGGCATGTCCAAAATAGCCTTTACCTTGGCGGGATCAACTTCTATACCCCTTCAGGAGACTATAAAACCCAATAATTTTCCTGACGTGACCCCAAAGACACTTTTTTGGATTTAGCCGCAACTTGTAATGCTCTAATTGCTCAAATATCTTCTTCAGGATATCAGGATGTTCTGCTTGTGTTCTGGATTTCCCTAATAGGTCATCGACATAATCCTCCATGATGATATGTATGAGGTCATGGAAGATGACTGTCATTGCCCTCTGATACGTTGCCCCCGCATTTTTGAGACCAAAGGGCATAACATTGTAACAAAAAGTGCCCCAAGGTGTTGTGAAGGCGGTCTTATGTTGGTCCTCAGGTGCAATTCGGATCTGATTATAACCAGAGAAGCCATCCATAAGGGATAACATCTCATGTCCTGCTGTCAGGTCAACCAACATATCAATGTTAGGCAAGGGGAAGTCATCTTTTGGGCAGGCTTTGTTAAGATCCCTGAAGTCTGTGCAGACGCGAATGTCTCCATTTGGTTTGGCAACTGGTACTATATTGGAGATCTATTCAGAGTAGTCAATCGGTCTGATAAAACCCGCCTCTAGTAACTTCTCCAATTTCTTCTTGACTAATAACGCGACTTGCGGAGCTTTTGTTTGATAGGCTTGGCATCTAGGCGAATGTCTAAGTGATGAACCACTAAGGCGGGATCTAAGCCTGGCATGTCTGAGTATGACCAAGCAAAGTTAATGATTCCCTCTTGGAGTAGTTGCACAATGACCGGATACTCTTGCTTTGAGAGTGACTTAGCTACATAGGTGATTCTAGGACTTTCAGCAGTTCCCAAATTAACTTCTTGCGTCTCTTCAATCAAAATAGATGATCGGGCAGATAACTGATTTCCCATAAGGGGAAGATGAACATCTCCATCTTCCAGCACCTCTTTGAGGTTTTGGCCATCAGATGCATCCTTTATTTTTACTTTTTCAAGGTCAGGAAGTGCCTCAGGGAGGTTTTCACTAGATGACTATTTTTTACCTTTCTTATTCCTATTTTTGCAACTGGAGTGTTCATCCTCCCCTAATCCCATAAGGTTGCCATATGTATCTGTAGACATACTGACAGGTGTGCTATTACGTAGGTCCCAATCAATAAGTTCAGGGTGACAAAGGGATAGGCTAATAGTGCAGACGGATAGGCATTCGAACATGGATGATAATTCAGTATGATTGACGTCATCGTACGCATGTATGATGGATTCCTCCTTGGGTATGTCTTCCAATGAGCCATTGTCCACGGTGACACTATTGGAAGTACTAGACGATGTTGTAGGGCTTTTCTGTTTTCTGTCATACCCAATGCCTATGTTCTTTGGTAACTTTGGTGTATCGATGGGTTGCAACCGCCCTTGTTCTTCTTTACCTAGGCCCCCACCTTGATAGTTATGTTTTTCCATGAACTTCGTCGGCCAAGGGTACTTTTCCTGAAAATATTTCTTTAGAGGAGTCTCTGGTTCAGGCTCTTCTCGGTAGACCCATTGGCTTATGTCCTCTTCTAGTGCATCAATCTTGACACTTGGGGATCTGAAAGTGGTGGTAGGGATGTTTTTACCACTAAAGGTGATAGTATTGTCTTCCTTTTGTGTAGCATGTGAAAGTTGACCGTACTCATGGGGTGATGGCGGCATGGTCGCTACATTGAGAGCAGTATGCATTTCATATTCCCCACACCCTTTGTCAATGATCTAGACTTTGGTGACTAAAGGATCAGTGGTAGAGGATGGAGTGGTTATCACGGTGGATGGTGGATTAGGGAATGCTGAGTGGGATGCTCCCATTTCAACCCCGGGACAATAATGTAAATGGGGAAAAGACGCTTCTAAAGTGCGGCAATATTCAAATGGTTGGGGGTCGGCATAGATGGTGACTTCTTGTCCGTTGACGGGGAATTTTAGGCATTGATGGTACGTGGAGGGGACGGCTTGCATAGAATGGAGCCATGGGCGGCTTAGGAGGATATTATACGGTAAGTCCAGATCAAGGACATGACAGGTAGTATACTGAAGTACAGGTCCCACTTGGATAAGAAGACTGATAATACCCTCTGAATTTCTTTCTGCATTATCATAGGCTTTGATTGTGATGATCTGGTTACTTAAGTCCGCTTGAGTATACCCCACCTATTTTATGAATTTCAAAGTACACAAATTGAGGGAAGAGCCATTATCTACCAAGACCCTTTTTATTTTATGGCGAGCAACCACGACTTCGATGTGTAAGGGGCGATTATGATTGACATCAATGTTTGGCATATCATTTTGGCTGAAGTGCAGGTGATGAGACAAAGCCAAGTGTTCCACCAAAGCTTGGAATTGCGTGGGGTCAATGTCATTTGGCACATGGGTTTCCTGCAAGGCTCTATTGAGGATTTCTTGATGTACCGGGGAAGACTTAAGCAAATCCAAAATAGATATATGAGCGGGGGTCTTCCTTAGGTGATCAAGGATGTTGTACTGAGAGTTTATAGGAGTTGGTTGGGTGGGTGCAGAGGCTGCAGGGACGGTGATGCAGGCTCGTCATGTAGTAACAACACATTGAGGGTCTTTGGCTTTAATGTGTATCATGGATACTCGAGGTTCCACCTGCTCAATGTAATGAATAACACCTTCATAATGGAAGGGCACATTCTTGTAGCTTACATTATTTGTGTTGTTTCCTTGGGGATTATTGCTAGATGTGCTTGGGCCTTGATTATGGTTTGGAAAGGCATTTTGGTATATTTGCAATTGAGCATTGGACGACGAAGCTTGACTGGGGTCAACCTTGATATCGCCCCGATCAATGAGATCTTGGACATAGTTCTTTAGACCCTGACACTTATTCAAAGAGTGTCCCTTGATTTTATGGAACTCACAATATTCATTTTCTTTAAACCATGCGGGCTTGGGTTTGGACTCGTCAAATGGCTTGGTGATAGGGTATGTGATGGGGTAATTGATTTGTAACAACTTATTAAAAACAACACTCAAAGGTTCTCCTAATTGGGTGTATTGATGTTTGGTGTTCCCCTGATTGTTTTGGTTTGATTGTTGAGGAGGACGAGGTGCCCCCTGTGGTATAGATATGGTGTTGGGTACAGACGGTTGTTGCTTTTAGGATGTATTAGCTACTTGGACATGTTTAGTATCTGTCATGCCATCATTCACCGCATTCTTGTTCTTGTTCTAGAATCGTGGTTTATCTCCAAATGGCTTCTCTTTATCATGACTGTGTATTTTGATGTGTCCTTTGGCAATAAGGGCATGTTCCAAGATGGGTCCTTTTTCTACTATCTCCGTGAAGGTGGAGACACAATGTAACCTAAAATTATGGGCCATGTCAGGATGAGAGTTTTCCACGAAAAGAGTGACCATGTCTTTTTCTTTCAGAGGAGTTTTCATTCGACTTGCTAATGCACACCACCATTGTAGATAGCTAGTAAAGGTTTCTCCATCACGTTGTTTCTCTTTGAGGAGATCTAAGGTGTCTGTATCCTTCTCCAAATTGAAAGAGAAGTAGGATACAAAATTTTCTGACAGGTCTGCAAAAGTTTTTATGGACCCTTATTTGAGAGTCATGAACCAATCTAAGGCGTGGCTTGCTAGGCTTCATGGGAACAAGCACAAGAGATAGTTGTCATTGTACATGACTTCTTGACACTGGGAATAAAACTCCTGCAAGTGAGCCTTAGGGTCTTTGTTTCCCTTGTATTTGTCAAATTTTGGTATCTTGAAATGTTTAGGAAACGGGATCAATGAGATGGATGGATCAAATGGATATGGGCATATGTCTTCAAATTTGAATGATTGTTTGGTAGCCCCGGCTTGAAGGTCCCTGAGTGCGGCTTTGATTTCCAACAGATTTGAGCTAGCTGGTGGCGGGTTGGGGGGATATTGATGATAGGATAATAAAGGATCCTACTGAAAGGGCTTCGGATTGTTGAAATACAGATTTGGATGGTTGGATGATGATATGGATTGCTGGTAAGACAGAGGATTTTGTTGATACGAGGGCTGTTGTTGTGGGAGATAATATGGATTTGTTTGATAAAAGTGTGGGGTAGGTTGTTGAGGAACTTGGATGGGATGTTGCATGTTGGTTTGTTGGTGTTGAGGGTATTGTTGTGATTGTTGGGAGGTCGCATAAAGCGGTTGTTGGTGAAATTGTTGTTGATTGTGATAGTAGTAGTGTTGGGGAGTTTGTTGTTGTGACGTCAAATGTTGTATAGGCCAAGATGGGATATTGTGTTGTGGTTGAGCCTTTGGACATAAAATGGATGCGAGAAAGGGGGATATGGTTTGAGCAATAGGTCGAGATGGATTTCCTTGTGATTGGTAGGGTGGTTGTTGTGAAGAGGCCAAAGTATTGTGTATAGGTTGTTGCGGATGAGGTGGCGGAGGTAGCGTAGAAGTGTTTTGTAAAGGGGGTTGTTGGGTACCACCTGGAACGTTCAGCTGGGGTGTGCCTTGTGGAGGTAATTGAGGCAGAATGTTGGCTTGGTGAAGTTGTTGAGATGGTAGATTTGTGGTCCCAGGAGGTGGAAGCGATGTGGCAAAGGAGGTGCCCCCAATGTTGACTGGAGGTTGATTTGGAGGAGGGGGTGTTGTTAACGTTAATGGCGAAGGTTGTGGAACATTTTGTGGCATACCGTAGGCAAAAGGATTATTGGGATCAGGCACTTGAGGTCCTCCTATAGCTGAGGTCGAAGCGTGTGGGGGATAGTTAGCCTGATAAAGAATGACATTTCCAAATTCAGGTTGATGCCAACCCTCAACTGGCGGAACATTGGGGAAGTATGAACTTTCTGATGCATTTTGTGCACCTTGGAGTACGTTAGATGGGGCACCCCTATATTTGGACAAGTCAACATTCGAGGGGGGTTTGACAGCCTTCTCAATTAGGTGGGCCAAGATTTCTTCCCCATGTTTTTCAAGCAAATGATCAGTCATTTGCACATTGGCGGGATTACTAAAATGTTCCTCAAGTGTGAGTTCTAGTTGATTAGCCATACTCTCTTCACCATGTGGTGAGTTGTTCTGATTCTCGGTGTTAGAGTGTGATGAAGTACCATTATGAGGATCATGAGGGACGTTGGTACCCTTGTTAGGATTTGATGAAACGTTCATTGTGTTGTTGGGATCATGAGGGTTGTTTGATTGGGCATTCTGGGCTTGATGGTCAGCCATTTTTTTTGCCTGTGATCGGGTCTGAATGGGCATGCGAATGTGCTATGAGTGGATGATAGAAATGCTTTTGATGAATGATTTGATTGTAGTTGGATGAGATGTGATTTGGATGGGGTTTGGATTTGGATCAATTTTTTTTGGATATATTGGATTGGATCAAATTTTGATGGGATCAGATTAGGATTTAGCAAGATTGGATTGGATTGGATTGGATTATCAAGATCAATAGGATATAATTGGTTGAACGGATGTGATTTGATTGATTGGACAATTTGATCGAATGATTGGTTTTGATAGATTTGGACTATTGGATGGGTACGATTGGATGATGAAAGATGTGAGAGAGAGACCTTAAGCTTGATCAAAGGAAGTTACCCTTAGTGACCTAAAGCTTTGATTGATTAAGAGGATGATTACGACACCGAATCCACCTTAAGATAGGAATGGATTGATTGGGCTGAGGATGATAACTTACGACATCGAATTCACCTCAAGATGGAAGCAAATTGATTGGGGTCGAAGTTAAAGACTAATAATCAAATTCAAATGTTATGGTCAATTTGGGTAACCACTTTGTAATACAAGTTTAAGGCGGTTTGGTTATGAGTGGTGTTTGGCGGTGTAAAATGGTAAAATGATGATGTTTGCTAGGTGATGGTGTGGACTTTGAATGGAATATGAGGAAATTAGAATGAATGGGTGGATTGAAGATGATTGCGAAGAATAACTGGGGATTTAGAATGGTTAAACGAAAGTTTGGAATGATAGAATGGAGGTTAAAACAGATCAAATGGAGGTTTTGGGAGGCTTAGAGTGACAAAATGGAGGCCTAGGATGATGGGATATGGTTGGGAATGATTAAATGATGGTTTAGAGGCTAAACGGATCCAAATGGGGCAATTTCGGGTGTTTAGGAGGGCAAATTCGCCCCTCTGCAACAAAAATTAGGGGCGTTGACAACTTTCTGTAGTAAATCAGGGGCGCTTCCACCTTTCTGCAGTAGAATCAGGGGCACTTCCGCCTTTCTGTAGCAAAATAGGGGCGCTTCTACCTTTCTACAGCAAAACAGAGGGTGCTTCCGCCTTTTTGTAGCAAAATAAGGGCACTTCCGCCTTTCTGTAGTAAAACAGAGGGCGCTTCCGCCTTTCTGCGGTAAGACAGAGCTTGGTTTTTGTGGTAATGGCTATGGCAAGGACTCAAAATGATAAAGTAAGGCCAAAGTATCAAATATTTCACAGGTTTTTCACAAGAAAACACTTCAAGCAAGCACAATCCTATGATTAATGTTAGGGGTATGGCTAGGCAAGGTCTTAATTTAGGATGCACAAGGCTTCTAGGGAGTCCTCAATATACTCTTGGTACGTGAGGCACAACCGTGAACACCAGCTTGTCACAAGCGTGAGTCGGGAACCCCAGCGAGATACTGAAAGGCTCAGACCAACTCTTCACGTCTATCTAGGTATCACCCTAGCTTCAATGCTTCGCCAATTACAACGTGACTGGATTGGGGTACAACTTTCATTCTCCCCCTTTATATACCCCATTGGTACGCGTGGTTGGAATCATCCCTTGGGGTGATGAAATCCCCAAGTAGGTCCCACTAAAAAGAAGACACTAACCGCTTCCAACTACTCCCCAGGCTCACACGAAGTGCAAGGGGAAAGTGAAAACAAATTAATGCCCCCTTGGGTAGCACAAGAATAAACAATCA
This sequence comes from Sequoia sempervirens, assembly GCA_007258455.2. Taxonomy (NCBI): domain Eukaryota; kingdom Viridiplantae; phylum Streptophyta; class Pinopsida; order Cupressales; family Cupressaceae; genus Sequoia; species Sequoia sempervirens. The sequence goes on from VDFB02389798.1 coordinate 36,282, forward strand.
TAGCAAGCAATGAAGTTTACTCCCCCTAATTAGACTATGTTCCAAAACAACAATGATAATTTTTTGCAGATCTGATCAAATAGATGGCCCTGCAAACAAATGTTAGCTGTCTTTTTCTTCGTTCTTGGTAAATTACGCCCTAATATGCTGCAAAACATTAGCAAAAAACACCAATATTCTTTCCAAAATAATGTTAGAGGGTTACTACTTGAAAATAACAAAAAATGAGAGCAAAAACGATGCTAAAATGACTGTTTTACCTCCCAAACTGTGCTGTTTTGGGGCGCTTTTACCTTTCTGTAGCAAAACAAGGGTGCTTCTACCTTTTTGTAGCAAAAATAGGGCGCTTCCGCCTTTTCTGCAGCAAAATGGGGGCACTTCCACCTTTCTACAGCAAAACAGAGGGTGCTTCCACCTTTTTGCAACAAGAGGTTAGAGGAAAAGAACCTTTCAAAATGAAAGGGTGTATCCGCTCTTCTGCAGGAAACGTTATCAGATTTTTAAAAGGGAAAGTTGTACGCCCCACTGCAAGAAAGTGTTAGAAACAAACTTCCAAGTATACACCTAACTGCAGCAAATTGTTAGAAGAAAATGAAATTGTCAGATATAGGACGCTTCCGCCTTTCTGCAGCAGACAAGAGGGCACTTCAGCCTTTCTACAGTAAAGTAGAGGGCGCTTCTACCTTTCTGCAGTAAAGCAGAGGGCACTTCTGCCTTTCTGCGGTAAAGCAGAGGGCGCTTTCACCTTTTTGTAGTAAAGTAGAGGGCGCTTCCGCCTTTCTGCGGTTAAAAAAAGAGGGCGCTTCTGCCTTTCTGCGACCTTTTCCTGCAAAATTCTTAGCAAAAATGAAGGTTAAATGCAAGAACCCATTTGTGGGTCCTATCGGGCATGCCAGAAATGTGTACCTTTGAATTTTACCCCTTTCTAATGTGCAAAATAACTAAAAATGCAAATGATAGAAGACTAAGGACACTTCAAGATTAGCCTAAAGAGTGATGAAACAAGAAGGAAAGTAGATAAAACGAGATGCAAATGGTTATACCTTCCTTGCTGTTGAAGACTCCTTGGTTGGCCCTTGATTTGGATGATTTTGTGTGCTCCGTAGATGGCTTCTTGAGTGGCTAAATGCAAGATCGACTTATGCAAAATGATTAAAATGGATGGCTAGATGATAGTGAATGAGTGAGAATGCAAATTGGCAACATGTAGTTATAAGATGGCTAAGTGTTGAAAATGCCCTTGAGGAGGGGGTATTTATAGGAGAATTTGAATTCTCTAGAGAATTCAACAGTCAAGATTGCTCCAACAAGGTCAAGATGAAGGGCTATAGTGGGTTGAGAACCCACAAGCCCTCACATCTTGACATGTGGATGGTGAAGTGGCTAAAGAGATATGAGGTGGAGGTGAGGTGGCCAAAAGGTACATGAGGTGGAGGAAGGACAAGTACCTTCCAAGCACCTTGGAGAGAGAAGATTTCCTCAAAAGGGGATTTCTTGTCCCCAAGTGGGAGTGAAAGGGACATTTGAGGAATTTTGGAATTCTTCAAAAATCTACATGGGAAAAGGAGAGGTGGTTGAAAATATAAATGTGAATTAAAAATTCACATTCTTAGGAGAAACTAAAGGGTAAAAGGTGAGCTCCAAAAAGGTGGGACTTGGTCACATGTGGAAGATGTGACAAGTCCAAGGTTCTAGAAGCCTTAGGACCTAGGATAAAAAAATGTGAATTAAAATTCACATGGGAAAGGGGGTCAATGCCAAAAGAAGGTAAATGCAAAGGTTGGCTAAAAAGTGGTGCTAAATCTGGCTAATGACCTTGGTTAAGGTTGTGCAAATATTGGATTAGAGGCAAGTGGCAAATGTAGGAGGATGTGACATAATTTTTGATTAAGAGGATGCACATCATAATCATGAATTAATTAAATTAATTCAGATTAGGGCAAGATTATGGAGGATGTGACAAGGAGAGAGAAAGTGAAGAATTTTAAATTAATTTTAAATCAAAAGGGGAAAATGAATAAATTAAATAAATTAGATAAAGCATTTAATGATTAAATTAAATACTTTATAGATATGAAATAAAAGGTGTAATATTAATTTAATAAATTAATATTTTAATATGGTAGACGAAAAGGGAGTAAATTTAATCATATGGGAGTGATTAAATTTAGATGTCTACAATCACAATACATAAGTTTGGCCCTACCTTCAGATTAGGAACTTCAAAATTTTTCTTTATCAAAATAGTTGTGAGAAAGATCATCATCTTCTATTTCAAATGCATAGGCTTGAAATTCTTTCTGAATCATGTAACTTCCATCAACTGGGAAATGATTGTCTAGATTTTAGGATTGAGATCAAACAACTTGTCTACTAGCCTTCTAATTATCATAAGAAAATAAAAACAAAAATCCGAGTACTCCTTTGTCAAATGCTTAGATATCAACCCCCACAATGCTTATACTATTTCCCTATCTGGTGATGTGTTTTGCTTCATGCAGGTGTGCAATCTAACCAAGAAGATCAGTCATGCTCGCATAATATCATGATTCAAGTGTGATGTAATAGCCTCAATTCATAATTTGCTTCTTCATAATACAAACAATTAAGGCTTTCTTGAAGGATCTCTCAAGGATGTAGAGAACACTTTTGAACTCAACTTCGCCCTCACAATGTTCTTCAAATCCTTCTACTAAGAGTTGTAGTTATCCACTTCTCTGTGAACACATTTAACACTGTATCTCCCACAACCTTCTCCGCAACTACCACTAAGCATAACAAGGCTTCATCATGCTTGACTATTACTCACTCATTCTCTTTCTTAAAATCTTTTTGTAGTTTCTCCATACTTTCTTGAGTTCAAGGAGTAATTGCATCATGAATGAGAACTCTATAATGTATACCACATTGGAGGTGGTTCCCTCTTGATACAAATCTAACATCATCTCTAGAAAATATGTTTGTACACATCCAAAGTATTTCAAACTATACCAACATTTGTGCCCATAGGAGGTTCAAGGAATATGCCGCTAGGAAAAACTAATAGGTTTACAATCATATGCACTTCGATGAAAATGACTTATACTTTCAAAAGACTTAGAGAAGCATAAATAGGCATTCGAGTAATTGGAACTGATTGCTCTCCTGTCATATGAAGGTGTAACATGCTATGATTCACATTCCATGTTTCGAATTCCCAATTCTATTTTCGTTGTCTAATATGATGTTGTGAAAATGATGGCAACTACCATTGTTCCAATCTTTCATTATTCTTATAAGGTGCATGAAGACCTATACATAGCCAGTGTATAGTTCAATCTGATGATACTTCCCCTCAGTAGCCATGACACCCATGCTTTCACATTTTGCAGACCTTCTCTTTGTTCCCATATGTCGCGTTCATATCTTCAATGGCGATTGCACATATACAAAATTTGCCTATTTTTATCAGGCTCCGATACTGAAGAATGGGGTTTTTAGACCACCATTAGCCAATCAAGTCGGGGATTGGGCTTTTTTTGAACTTCAAAACCAAAAGTGTCGGGAGTTCCAAAATTTACAAAACCTCCGACTATGAGGAGAGTCGGGCATATTTGAAGTTTGAAAACCTTTTAAAGCCCTGACTATAAAAGGTGGACAATGAAGCTTATATGTTAATTAAATTCCCGTACACTATTCATAAAGTCCCCCTTTATCCCCAATGAAACATTTGATTTTTATAAACCTTTCAACTTTATGTATTTGATTTATCTAATGCTTAAATAAAGAGGGGAAGGTTTTATGAAATTTTATTCATTATTATTTTTAACCTCAGGGGAGCTTATTAAAGAGATCATTTTGTACCTTATGACTTCCTGAAACTGATCAAATAATGCAAAATAAATTCTCAATAGCAGTGCTTTAACCTATTCCTCCTAAAACCATGTTTGGGTTGAAAGACAAAAACTTTCATAACTTTCAAACAATAGCTCCATTTTTTATGAAATTTGGGCTGCATGAAGATTAAGCACCACAAAGCAGAACCCAAGATTCTTTTAAGCTCCAACACTTTGAAACTTGAATTTTAGCCTCATTGTATTGATTTTTCCAAGATATCAGGGTGATCCCACAAAGCTGGTTTACAATTTCTAGGAGATTATGATTTTTGCTAAAATCACATATTTTCAGAAAATATAATGATTTAAGCCTTAAAAAGTTCCATTTAATGCATTCCAATTGAAGAGTGTTTGATCAAACTACCTTAAATCAAACCCCCTTGGATAGAAGCCCGCTAGTTTTAAACCATACCTATAATGGAGTCTACTTTACACCTATCAAAATGCTAATAACAAACCACTTTTGATTTACCTTTTGGGGGATCAAATGAATCCATTTAGGTTTTTTTTTTCTAAGTATGTAGTCCTTATTATAAGCTTCCCAAAAAGTATAATTTTAAATAAATTTAATTTAATTATTATATTTATGTTTTATTTCTTGTGAATGTAGGTTTTTCACCAAAAATCAAGCTCTTTGTTCTACACATGGAAAAATAGAAGATTGTCAATTTTTTTTAAAATATGAGTGCCTCGAGTCCTTCATCCAACAAAGATTTTTTTTCGATACATACAAAAAAAGTTACGCGTTATACGGTCACACTATGTTTGAATTGTAATTGGTTTGACTTCGAAACTTGATTAAAGAAAAAATATTCAATAAAAAACTATCTAACTAAGTGGAAGCACTAGATATTGAAGCTACAAATCTAAATTCGAAAGAATTATAATTTTATCTTTCATGGAAAAAAAGTTATGCGTTATACGGTGAGCGTCACTTTTTAAAAATGATGTTTTATGAAAAAAACTAGTTTTCAAGGGAGATGGAAAAAGAAGTGCAATATGATTCCAAAAATTTTGAAAAAAATATATTTAGAATCTATAGATAAAATTTCACGAAACTCTAGTTTGCATCATCTTCAAATTCCTCACGGTTTAGCTGCTATAGGTGCCCGAAAGTGAAGATTTAGTTAAAAAAATTATTTTAGTGTCCAGTTTGGCCAAAAATTGTAAACCAATATTGTGGGATCACCCATCAACTATTTTTCCAATTTTGCAATGAAGCTTACCTCTTTTATCCAGAAATATCCCGTTGTCTTCATTTGACAAGTCAATCTAGAATGTTAATAACTCATAGGCCTCAAGCAAATGATTGCACTTAGCCACAATAGGCATAAATGAAATTTTGATAGGGGATTTTTTTTTCAAAATTTTCAAATCTCAAATTGGGGGATAACACTGGCTCCGAGTGGGGACTATATTTCCTAGAGAAACGCATAAAACTCGAGAAGATTTAGGTGAAGATCAATGCTTAAAATCCATTGGGTATGGAGTCAAAAGAAAAGTAGGAGGACAGGGTGATGCTTGCATAAGGGTGGAGGGGAACCAGGCACAAACCAAAAAAAAACAAGCCAAAACTGCCTATCTACTTATGTATAAGGCAGGAAAATCCTACCTCAAGCGATGCTCCAGGTTGCTCATGCAAAACCATCCACGAGATGAGAAAAATAAATGCCTAGAAGTGAAAAAGAGTTGTCCACTTGTGAGGCATCTGGAAGCTCAGAATTGGCTTCTTGATCATGAACAAAAATCTGATGCTTATGAAGTAAAAGAGATTCTTGAAAGATGTACCGAAGAGCCATTCTTCATCATTCACCTCTGAAGTTTCCTGTGAACTATTTTCAATATCAACCCCTTTTGAAATAACCAAAAGAATCACATCATGGACAACTTTATCAAATTTGGGAACATTCTCAAATAAAATAATTTCACTTTTATCTTCACTATTTGATTCATCCTTCTCTATGGAAAGCTCTATATTTATATATTTATCACCCAAACCATCTTTTTCCATAACTTGCAAAGAAGATACAACCACCTCTTCTCCACATAAGAAATCATCACCTAATGTTTCTAAGCACCATTTTGGAATACAAAAAATATGGGGCTGGACATTCTCGTTTACTAAACCAAAATTACTTTCCCCATGCTTATTCATACAATCATTCTCTATCCCATGTTTCACAACTTCAAAATTAGATTCAAAATGAGGTGATTCAAAAGTGAAATCATTGCTAACCTTTGCTTGGAGTTTTTCTTCTTCATGATTTGATGTAGGAACTTCAACAATTTCACCTTCCAGTTGTGGATGATTCAAGAATAAATTTGATGTATCATTCCAGCTATTCTTATCATTGACAATTTGTTCACTAGCTGCAATAGGAGTTGTTAGACCACCCATATTTGGATATTCAACAATAGAGTATTCTTCTTCAACACATGATATAAGAGAGAGTACAACATATTCTTCACAAAGAAGGTTATCACCTAAAGCTTCTAATTTTTTTTGAGGCCTTGCAAACCTTCATCAACTTGACTATTCTTTTTCTCTTCACTAATCTCAATAATTTCTTTTCCTTTCATAATTTCAGATTTTGAAAAATCATCAACATTGCATATTTCAAAGATGAATTCTTCCCTTACCTTTGGCTGCAAGATTTCTCCTTTATCATCTTCTTCATGAAACTTGAAAGTTATATACTCTGGCTATGTATCAATCATAACTCCATTATCAACACCAAGACTCAAAGAGAAAACATCAGAAATGAATCATTCTTTCTATGAATTGCTCAATGAATCAATCTCTGGAAATGTGACTGTTGATTGTGACTTTTGAATATCACATTCTACAAGCATGGGATCAAGTTTGATAGAAATAATTTCTTCACTTCTTGCACAAGGAAAATCATCACTGAGAGGATAAGCAAATTTGTAATGCAATTTATCCATTCTCTCGTTAGGCTCCTCTTCATCTTCTTTATCAAATGCTAAATCAATTTTATCAAAGACAAAAACTTCCATGTCTGAACTATGATCTAAAAAGTTCCCTCTTTTAGCCTCATAAGAAATACTTTCTATCACTAGGTCTTTTTCATCAATATCAAAGTTAAATATTTTTGTTTTAGGAGAAAATACAATACCATTGATACCTTCTTTCATATCACCGGAGGTACAAATGGCTGCACTCACTTTAGTGATGTGACCATCTTCGTCTAGGATTCCACATAAAAAGTCATCATTTTATCTTTCCAGGCACCAGTTTGGAATAAGAATGACATTGGGTTCTTCTGATAGTACCTTTCCATTATTCTCTTCAACAAAAGTGGATGATTGTTTGATCTCACTCCTTTGTATGCATGTTGAGAAAGATTCTGGTTCTTTATTTTCAGCCTGACTCAAATTTTTTTCTTGTTGTTGATTGTGATTCCATGGCACTAACAAAACTTTGGGCTTAACAATTTTTTGCACAGAATCTCGTTCACCAATAATAGAAAAGTTATAAGAAACTTGATCTTCATTTTTTGGTTCTTTTTTGAGCAATTTTAATCTTTCTATATGATAAATCTTTTGTTCACGATCTTTGAGAAGATAAAACCTATGATACAAACTTCTGAGCAACAATGTGGATTGGTAACAGATGCAACCTTTTATTTTCCACTTCAGAGATGCTCACTTTGAGATTGTTCCAAAGTGAATGAAGTATTTCATCATCTTCAACCAATATCTCTTCAATTGTTGGCATAGGTCATCTTCTGGGCTTGGGCTGATTTCTTTGATCTGACTGAAACATTTTATGAGTTCTTCAAATAAAATAGAGTTGCCAACCTCACTTCTTGATGAGGTACCATTAAAATACTAGAGAATAAGGATGTACCAATCTTCACGTTCCTTTGCGGAGTTGCAAAAAATCTGTTGGTTTACAGATTTTTCCTTCAGAATTAAATGTAGAAAATGACTCAAGATACCCAGAAAGAAGAACAAATAGCACTAACAATTGGAGAAGCTGCCATTGGATTGGCAACTTTCCTCTGAATTTTAGAGGTACAACTCCCTCTTAAGATATGCAATGAATGAAAATGGGGTATGCTTTTCACCAGAAAGTAGAAAAGGTAATACTAATAGTTGTGCATAACCATGACACAGATGCGATATGCTAATTTTAAATGATGAGAATGCAGGTTAAGTGACTCACAATTCACATATCCTACAACCCTAAATGAGAACCAAGAAGATAATGGAAAATAAATTCCACCTCAACAAATGAATTAATTTGAATTCAAAGCTTCATAAATAACACATAAACAGTTTATTATAACATATAGAACATTGAAGAGTAATCACAAAGACACAGAGGACATCTGCGATCAAAAGAAAAAATCAATAAGGACACAAACTCAAAAACATCTTCTTTATTTCTCCAATGCAAACTTGAGTTCAAAGCCTCAATATCCTATACAACAAACTGAGTTGAAAAGAAAACAAAACTACCCTTTCCCCTATTCCCCAAACAAATTCCAAAAATATCCCCTATCATGAGCCTTCGATGAGTTTTTAAAGGCTCCCTTTGTAACTACTTCTTGAGAACCGTGGTAAAATGAAAAATAAAGCTTTTTTGTTTATAACAATTTCTCGGGAAACTTTCTCACTCGTTTTAATTTATAAATTCACTTTTCTAAATCTCCATGTAGTGTTACTTAATCTAGTTTACCACATTAGTAGACCTGGCCCACCTTGTCTAAGACTAATAGAATCATGGGTCATTTCATATATTACCCCAGCTTCACTCAGTGCAAAAATTCTCATTGCAGCGGTCCTTGTAGAAATCTTCCACATTCCCGACAAATGAGGCACTATCGTAATACATAAGTTTGGCCCTACCTTCATATTAGGAAATTCAAAATTTTGCTTTATCAAAACAGATGTGAGCAAGATCATCATCTTCTATTTCAAATGCATAGGCTTGAAATTCTTTCTGAATTGATATGTAACTTTCATCAATTGGGAAATGATGGTCTATATTTTAGGCTTGAGATCAAACAACTTGTCTACTAGCCTTCTAATTATCATAAGAAAATCAAAATAGACATCTAAGTACTCCTTTGTCAAATGCTCAGATATCAACCCTTGCAATGCTTATACTATTTCCCTATCTGGTGATGTGTTTTGCTTCATGCAGGTGTGCAACTTGACCAAGAAGATTAGTCATGCTTGCATAATATCATGATTCAGGTGTGATGTAATAGCCTCGATTCATATCAAATGTCTTTAGAACAATTTGCTTCTTCATAATATGAATAATTAAGGCTTTCTTGAAGGATCTCTCAAGGATGTAGATAACACTTTTGAACTCAACCTCATCCTCACAATGTTCTTCAGATCCTTCTACTAAGAGCTGCAATTATCTGCTTCTTTGTGAACACATTTAATGTTGTATCTCCCATAACCTTCTCTGCATCTACCACTAAGCATAACAAGGCTTCATCATGCTTGACTATTACTCATGCATTCTCTTTCTTAAAATATTTTTGCAATTTCTCCATACTTACTTGAGTTTGAGGAGTAATTGCATCACGAATGGGAACTCTATAATGTATACCACATTGGAGGTGGTGCCCTCTTGATACAAATCTAACATCATCTCTAGAAAATCTATTTGTACACATCTAGAGCATTTCAAACTATACTAGCATTTGCGCCCATAGGAGGTTCAAGGAATACATTGCTAGGAACAACTGATAGGTTTATAGTCAGATACACTTCAATGAAAATGACTTATACTTTCAAAAGACTTAGAGAAGTAGAATAAGGTGTTCGAGTAATTGGAACCGATTACTCTCCTTTCATATGAAGGTGTAACATGCTATGATGCACATTCCATGTTTTGAATTCCCAATTCTATTTTCGTTGTCTGATATGATGTGAAAATGATGGCAACAGCCATCGTTCCAATCTTTCATTGTTCTTATAAGTTGCATGAAGACCTGCATTACATAGCCAGTGTATAGTTCAATCCAATGATACTTCCCCTCAGTAGCTGAGACACCCATGCTTTCACATTTTGTAGACCTCTTTGTTCCCATATGCCGTGTGCATATCTTTAATGGCGATTGCACATATACAAAATCTGCCTATTTTTATCAAGCTCCGATGCTGAAGAATGGGGTTTTTAGACCACCATCAACTGATCAAGTCGAGGATTGGGATTTTTTTGAACTTCAAAACCAAAAGTGTTGGGAGTTCCAAAATTTACAAAACCTTCGACTATGAGGAGAGTCGGGCATATTTGAAGTTTGAAAACCTTTTAAAGCCCCGTCTATAAAAGGTGGACAATGAAGCTTATATGTTAATTAAATTCCCCTACACTATTCATAAAGTCCCCCTTTAATATCCCTGACGAAACATTTGATTTTTATAAACCTTTCAACTTTATGTATCTGATTTATCTAATGCTTAAATAAAGAGGGGAAGGTTTTATGAAATTTTCTCCATTATTATTTTTTACCTTGGGGAGCTTATTAAAGAGACCATTTTGTACCTTATGACTTCTTGAAACTGATCAAATAATGCAAAATAAAATCTCAATAGTAGTGCTTTAATTTATTCCTCCTGAAATCGTGTTTGGGCTGAAAGACGAAAAATTTCATAACTTTCACACAGTAGCTCTGTTTTTTATGAAATTTGGACAACATGAAGATTAAGCACCGCAGAGCATAACCCAAGATTCTTTTAAGCTCTAGCACTCCGAAACTTGAATTTTAGCCTCATTGTATTGATTTTTCCAAGATATCAACTATTTTGCCAATTTTGTAATGAAGCATACCTCTTTTATCCAAAAATATCCCATTGTCTTCATTTGACAAGTCAATCCAGAATATGAATAACTCATAGGCCTCAAGTAAACGATTGCGCTCGACCACTATAGGCATAAATGAAATTTTGACAAGGGATTATTTTTTTTGAAATTTTCAAATCTCAAATTTGGGGATAACATTATGAACCTTTCTATATTTTACCCTCTACCACATCTTATAGTACTACTATTATTGTACTTCAAAATAATGAAGATGGGTACAAATCACTTGTTGAAATTATTAGTTCTTCAAATGATGATAAATGGTGGTATGAACCATGGAATAAAAAGATGTATCAATAAAATATATTGATGCAATTCTACATGCAACAAAAGTTAATAAGATAGGTTTTAGTTTTGCATCCACATTTTTTCACATCTAGAATATTTCAAGGTGTGGGGATGACATATTTTATCAAGGAAATATGAAATGTACCCCTAGAATATCTGAGGTTTTATAAATTATTTGCATGATAACATGATAGCAAAGTGTTGTTGAGGTTCACACAAATTTGATACAATTATGTGAATGCTAAGGTAGAAAGACAATTTTTTTAATTTCCCAACTGTATTTGTCAATATACATATAATATTATTTCAACAAATATGTAATCATTTGCATATAGTTTTTTGAGAACTAGGAAGTGGACACATTGGCATGCACAAATAGAACACACCTTAAAATTCAATATTGAATTTGAGAAATTGCACAATTATGTCTAGTTCATTTTTCTTCTTGCTTCAAACTCCTTAAAAATTAGAGTTTTTCACCAAGTTCCTTCGCTTTCAATGTTGAATTCTATATAAATATAATAAAATTAGTAATAAATATGAAAAGATCCAATCTATAATATGAAATTGAGACAAAAAAAACATAATTAGCATTCTAACACTACAAACATGAAAATATTAGTTCATATAATCAAATTTCATCTAAAAGATCAGGTATTTTCTCCTTTTATATTGTCAAAAAAAAAAGGTGGTGGAAAGGTGGTGGAATATGTAAAATATGCTTGTGCTTTTTTCAACACCATGAAAAAGCATTTTTTTGTTGAATAGCACACATAAATTGGAGGATAATAGAGTATGTGGTCTTCAATCATGGGTCATATGCATTTTTACCTATACTCTCAACCCTATACCCTAAACCCTATACCCTAAACCCTATACCCTTAACCTTATACCCTAAACCCTATACACTATACCCTAAAACCTAAATAGATACCTTATACCCTCAACCATAAACCCAATATTCTCAAACCTATACCTAATATCCTAAACCCTAAGCCCTATTACCTATACACTTAACCCTATACCCTCAACCCTGAACACTATCCCTCAACCTTCAACCCTATACCTTAAACCCTAAACCCTAAACCCTAAACCCTAAAACCTCAACACTATATCTTATACCCTCAACCATAAACCTTATACCCTATACCTTATATCTAACATCATCAACCCTAAAGCCTAAAGCCTAAACCCTGAACCCTGAACCCTAAACCCTAAACCCTAAACCTTATACCCTATACCCTCAACCATCAACAGATACCTTATAACCTCGACCATAAACCCAATACCCTCGACCCTATACCCAATATCCTCAACCCTAATACCTATACCCTATACACTTAGCCCTATACCCTCAATCCTAAAAACTATACCTCAACCATAGGCCCTAAAGTCTATATGCTAAACCCTTAACCCTAAACTCCATACCTCAACCCTAAAGACTATACCCTTGACCCTATACCTTAAACCCTCAAACCTATACCCTATTCCCAATACCCTTAATCCTAAACCCTATACCCTTAGCTATATAACTTAAACCCTAAACCCTCAACCCTCAACCATATACCTTAAACCCTTAACCTTAAACCATTAACCCTAAAGCTAATACCCTTGACCCTAAACCCAATACCCTCAACCCTATACCCTATACCTTAAACCCTAAACCCTAAACCCTAAACCCTACACCCTCAACCCTCAACCCTATACTTTATGCCTTTAATTGTAAATCCTATACCCTATACCTTATACCCATAACATCAACCCTAAAGCCTCAATCCTAAAGTCTAAACTCTATACCCTCAAATCTATGTACCCTAAACCCTAAACCCTATACCCTCAACCTTAAACCAGGTATACCTCATACTCTCAACTATAAACCCAATACCCTTGACCCTATACTCAATATCCTCAACCCTAAACACTATACCCTATAGAATCAACCCTATACCCTCAACCCTCAACCCTATACCTTATACCCTCAACCGTAAACCCTATACCCTATACCTTATACCCAATACCATCAACCCTAAACCCTAAACCCTCAACCGTAAACCCTATACCTTATACCCTAAACCCTATACCCATACCCTCAATCCTATACCCAATATCCTCAACCATAAGCCTTATATCCTATACACTAAGCAACTAAGAAAAGGTAAATATACTAAGAAACTACTTGAAAAGGTAAATATACTAAGCAACTACACCCTAAGCAAAGCATTTATGTTTTTCTTTGACATACTACAAGAACATTATAAAAAACTCATGCTTTTGTTTGGTTTGGAAATTTCCAAGCCTTTCTTGGAGTGACCTTCCAATGTCCAAAGGTAGGTTTTTGCAAATTGTAAAAAAATTGACGTAATCTCAAGCTCACCCTCCTCATCAAGTTTGCACATGTTTCAATGTCAAATCAAAAAACACCATGATAATGTTAAGCTCTCTCTTAGCTATCTAATCATGTAATTTTTTCACACGTTTTGAGTATGTTAAGGTTTTCATCTTTAATTTCTTTTGTTAGTGTATTCGTTTTTTTTTCAAAAACCAATGTTTGGTATTTTTGACTTTATTTTTTAATCATTCATTGAAATTTCAAATAAATCACATTTTTAAAAACTAGACTCCATTCTACACTTTAAAAAAATGATTCTCAATTCATTTTTAAAAAAATTAAGGGGGAGCATGCTCAATTTTCTATTTTTTCAGGATGTGTCCACTTTGAAAATTAGTGAAAAATCACATATTAAAAAAATTGCAAAAAAATCTAGGATATACTACATGGTGTTAACTAATTTCTCATTGAAGTGATTTTGAAATACTAATTTTTTTAACATTTTAGGGGGGCCACACCGGATGCTATATTATGTTTTTTGAAAAAAAAAAAGGACCAATTTGTGTGATCCTCTTTTTTGAATCCCTTAATCTCTACCACTTTTTTAAAAAATAGTAGTTTAGAAAGTAGATCTGAAGCACTACGACTCTTGTTTTTGTTGCATCTTCATATTTTGAGGGTAACTATCTTCAATTTCTCATCCAAGGTCAATCTTTCTTGATTTTAGGAAAGAAAAGCTGCCACTTAAAGCCCCTTTTTGGTCCCCCATTTTTGTGCACTTACCCATACATTCTATATATAAATTTAACTAGTAAAGGAGCCAGAGAAATCCATAAAAATGATATTAATGCATGAAATTCTCTAAAAATTACATGCTAGGGAGGAGTAATACACAAAAAGATCAAGTCAAGTCCACTACTTTACATGAATTTCATATCCTTTTACTTTTCTAAACATTTACTTTTATGCACGGTTAGATTAGCGCTCATATACTTTGAAATACATGTTCAGTTTAGGATTCACATGCACCTCAAAGTGGGGGGGAAATGTAATAGTAAAATTTTCATACCCATGTCAATTCCCATTTAGTTTTGGAAACATTTGATGAATTTTTTTAATACAATCACATATCAACAAAAGGTACACTCTTGTGCAAAGTTTGACCTATTTCCTATCTTTTATCCATCCCCATTTACACACATTTCTATACATTCGACCCTATTTATACATGTATTTTTATACAATTGAACACCATTACTAGTTCTTAATTGGGTCTATCATTACACCCATCTCTATGCATTCATTCCTCACCCAAGTGATATTTGTGCCTCCCTATTCCAAGTCAATCTCATGGCACGTAGGTTCACTTTTGCACCATGCAAAGTTGACCCCTAAATTTTCAAACTTAAATTCAATTTTTTTATGATATTTTCCTATTTTACTAAAAGCTATGAGATGACTTGGTACATATTTGAAGATATATTGTTGTGTTAACATTCCTAATTAATCTAACATAATTTGTGTTATTTATTTATAATTATTTGATTAATTTAAGTTAACGTTAGTGGTTTCTTTTTATTTACAATAATATATATATATATTTTTAATCAATTTTTATATTTATTTATCTAAATATTAAAGTTTAATTCATTGACTTCAACATTATAAATTTATTCATTATTAATTGACTAAATATAATTAATTCTAAAGTACTATTTGCTCACCAATATATTTACTTTTGCAATTAATTTTGAACTACTAATTATTTTCCATTAAAATTACTATACATTTTTTAATTAATTCTAAATTACTATTTACCTACGATAATATTATAATGAATGTAATAAATTTTATGTATTTTTAACTAGTAAAAAAGCCTCCAAAAAAACCCCACCAAAATGACCTTATAAATGCATGGAATTTTCCTAGCAATTAGTTCACAAAATCCATTAAAATAATCTATCCATTCTAACATTATCATCTATCCAAAACCATTTATTTATCTAGTAATATAATTCTAAGTTTTATACATCTTCATCATTTGGAAGGCAAGGGAAAATTACATGTGATTGGTCTCTTATACATGGGAATACTCCAGCTACTTAAATTTCAACAAAAAAACACACTTAAACAGTCGCATAGAAATATGAGATTAATTGCAATATGCAAAGCAATTGTGTATGTGGG
>VDFB02389799.1:0-49319 GCA_007258455.2 Sequoia sempervirens
TAAATGATGATTTATTGACTGTAGATTGCAACATTGATGAAAGATGCTCAAACATCTAGTGATGACTGTCATATTAATGTGATTGCAAGATTGATGGAACATCTCTTCTTTTTTTGACTTTCATACATCTAAAGCTTGATGATTGTGCAGTGGCTATCATGAGGCCTTGTAATTCTTGATTAGACTACAAAAGACACTCAATCCACATAGAAAATACTTTTCATTCTTGTGAATAGTACTGTTACTGTCAAATGCTTTTATGGTCTCTATCCCAGTATATTACACACTATAGCTTAAACCTTTATTCTTTAATTGCAACTTAAACTATGTGAAAATTGTTTGCTTCAATACTTAATGTAAAATGACTGCCCCTCATTAAATTCATTGTCCCTTCAAAGGTTGAAAGTCCTTAATAAACAATCTATCCTTGAGTTCTCCTATGTATTCAATCTTCACAGTGACCTCTGACTTGCAAGATTATTGTGACTGATGGGGTTTGAGGAGGCATGTTGTGATACACTTTCAAGTATGCACTATGTATCATCTCATGGCATAGACATAGAACACTGTCACTCTTTCATCTTTATTTGCTTTCTTTCTGAAAACAAAGAGTATAGAGAAAATGTATTTTCCTGTAGCTCTTATTTAACTTCCTGTGCAAAATAAAATGATGTTTTTGTTTCACTACATCAATGCATCTAGTAACATGATCTATATGCACTTTAGATTCTAATTTCTTGCTTCATATTCTTTTGAATTACTTAATAGTTCATGTCAACTGATATCAAACAAGATTTTTATTTTTTTTAACTGTGAATTCATGACACTCTAACACAAGAGCATTTGGCCATGACCTCTTCCAAGACATTAAATGTCATATCTATCAAACCATTGTTAACAGATAATAGGACACAAAATCATTGTCAACATAATCATTTTACTCACTATATTGTACTTTGATAACTCATTGCCTCAAGTATTTATTATTTAGTGTCCCAGTGATCCTATAGTTTGCATCTTAAAAGTTGTTGTTGTTCTTAACATTGTATACTCTTCTGCATTATGATTATGAAGTAATCATAATTTATATCAATTATTTTGGAAGGTAATGCTATTTTCACTTTGAATATGCATGAAAGGCTATGCATTGGATATGAGTTGGGCTCAACCCTTGTGGGAGCCACATTTAACCCCACTCATATGCTGAAATTTTGATGAAATAATAACATTTCTTTTTTGTATCTGCACATGAAGCAAACAAGTTAGAAAACAAACTACATGTTTTAGGTGTGTATGTTGATCAAATGGTTTTCCTAGAAACCTAAAGTATGCATTTCTTATTTAATGCACATTGAGATCAGTCTATACATGCATAGGTGTATGTTCATATAACGTTTGTGATCTTTCATTGCTTAGAGCATTGCTCTAGCACCATTGCTATTGCCAGATGCAGGAACTGGAACAATACGGAGCTAGGAGGGACAAGCAGCTCAGATCAGCAACAGAACAAGACAACACCATGAACCAGTCATTCTCAGGTAATGAATGGTCACTCTCCTTATATGCACATTTTCTTTCATTTACTTATTCATGTATATGCTTTTCTTAATTTTCATTGAATAAGTAAAAGTTAATCTCATGGCTTGTGTGAGACAATAAACATTCTTGCATTCAATAAAGATTACTTCTTAGAAAGATTTGAGTAAATCTTTTCTCTGTTACATGCACTTGTATAAATGCAATTATCTGTTACAAAAATCTTGTAATCTTTTCTAATTTTTCTATTTATACAATTGAATGTAATGTAGGAAAGCTAATAAAATGTACCTTTTCTCTTAGTTTGAAATCTAAGAGCTCTACCTGAATGAGATATTAGTGAAATTTAGGTAACACCTCCAAAGTTTCTTCATCATGGAAAATGGACTTCTTTTTTCCTTTTTTATCCTATGAGGCAACCTTTGCAAGGTGGGCAGATCTTCGGCCTCCACTAGATTGACCTAATTGCCCTTCCTCCACCAAAATCCTTTTGACTCCCCTCTTTTTCTTCATTTGTTGTTATGACCTCACTCTATTTTTTCAAGTTTTTTTTTGGATTCTTGGCCCTCAGAGGTTCTAGGAGAAGCGGCGAGTGTTTCTACTTCTCTGAGCTTGCCTTAACCAATTTGAGCTCAAGGGAATTTTTAGCAAGGGCTGACTTATCCAATAGGGTGAAAGGAGTGGAGATTTTAGTAGCAGAGGAAGAAGCATTAATAGGGGAAATCGCCTTGTGGCCAAAAATTTGGGACAAGGGCCTAGGGTTAGGCACAAGAATTAGATTAACCACAATCTGGGGTTCATCATCCTCCCCAACATTTTGATTTGGATTTTCCAATCTAGTAGGTAGGGGATTGTCGTGGGGATTATTAGCTAGGGCATGATATATAGAGCAAGCATGAGGCCTTGGTATAGAGGGGGTTTGCACCATTTTCTATATTTTTCTATAGTGAGGAAAGCAGGTAAATTGGAAGGTTTATACGTTCACCATGATGAATGTGGTTAAGCAAGGGGAAGTGATAGGCATGGATGGTCATATATCTTCCCTCTGGAGTAAAATATCTCATAAAAAACATGCTAACAAGAGCAAAAGGTGGTGGGAGTTTGAGTCTAGCATACCCATTTTGAAACCATGCGATTTTCTCATCGTCATGGAGGAATTTTTCCACAAACACCTAGTAATTAGCTCAGCTCTTCTTTGCAACCTTCGTGCCCTAGTTCTACAACCCTATCACCTATGCAATGAACTATGTAGTGAATTTGAATTTGACTGCACCAATGGCTACTTTTCACTTCATCCAAGAGTTAGTAAATTTAGCTATAAGGCTCTCATTGTACCCTTTCATCACCTCAAAAAAGGAACCATTCCCGCTCTACTGAACAACCTCCATAGATCAGCATTTTTCTTGAGGGCCAAGCAGTTTTGAGGTTCAGTTCTTTTTCTAGGTCCTTCCATTTTAGAAGATTGCAAATTTTTTGTGTTATTCTTCTTCAAACCCTCCCTCATCCCACCACAACATCCTGAAAACCAAGTTATCTTGCAGAGCACACAACAACTTCATTTTGATGAAGATCTCTTTTAGGAATGAGATTCGAGAAATTTCTCAAAGACTTGATCCTTAGCACATTTCCCCAGGTAGAAATATAATTATTACCTTTACAAATAATTAATGAGCCCATAGTTTTCGTAGCAAGTTGATCTTGGGTGAGGACATGAGATTTGACATTAATTAGCATGTTGGGGCATTGAGAATTGATACCAACCTTAGCTTTGAAATAAGCCATGTGATTCTGAGAAGCCTTACAAAGGGTATACAAATTAAAATTCTCACAAGGGGCAATCTTCTTAGTCCTTGTCATATCATTAATACCATCATTAAAATAATAGTCATTTATATCATGAGATTGCATAGTCCCCCTATGCCAATCCCTTATGCCAACATTAAAAGATATAATCATTAGCGTATTTATCATTAAGAACTTTTTCTTTCATTACCAAAGGAAATTGGTTGTACTCCCATCTGGTCCACATGTTACACCTGAGTACTTCATTAGCCACACAATCAACAGAAAGATTTCCTTCCCTGAACACATGTTGTATACGACAATGATTAAAGAATCTCATTAGGACTTTGCAGTTGTCAATAATATCTTTTAGTTCCCAAGGAACCACAACACCACCTTTCAAAATCTCAACTATTAATTTGGAGTCTCCTTCTAGTATTAATTTCTAAAAACCCAAATCTTTGAGCACCTTTATTCCTCCCCACACTTCCATAGCCTCGGCTTTGTTGTTGGAACAGATACCCAGGTTTTTTCCATATCCCACTATACAATCTCCAAGGTGATTTCTCAGCAACCCGCCAACTCTTGCAATTCCAAGATTTCCTTTTGAGCACCCATTGAAGTTGCATTTGATCCAATCCCTTTTAGGCGAAGACCACACTATAGAGTTCCTAGTAGAAAGAGTGGACCAATTGAGGTTAATAAGGTATTTCTTTAAACCCCACATCTGCTTGATTCCCAATTCTTCATAAGTTGGAATTTTTTTTGAGAATTTGTACCTTCCTGATTCCAAATTTTCCTATATCTAGGTCTTTATAGACATACATAGCTCAAAGTTGCTTCTCTCAACTTCCCTAAAAATCCTATTGTTCCTTTCCTTCCAAATTCCCCATGTTATGAAAGGGGGGGCTTGATTCCATAAGTCCACTATAATCTTATGGGAGTACGGGAAACTTGACCTCAAAAAATTACTTCATAGTAGGGGGAAACACCCAATCCATGAGCAACAAAGGGAGAAAGAAGGACCACACTTCTCTAGAGTATAGACAATGAAAGAAAAGGTGCATAACTAACTCCTCTTCCTACTTACAAAGGATATATTTGTTAACAATTTGAAACCCCCTCCTAACAAGGTTATCAATAGTTAAGATTTTTCCATGAGTGGTAGCCCACCAAAAATAGTTTATTTTTGGAGAAAGATTTTTAATCCAAACCTTGTCCCAATGGAGATCTTTACAATCTATAAGAGGTTTTTCTAGTTCCTTATAAGCATTTTTGACCAAGAAACAGCCAGAGGAATTCTTGATCCACAATCATTCATCATTCCTATCTCTAAAGAACCAAGTCGCCTCCCTAATGAGGCTTTGTAACCTTTGCACCGTACACTCCCAATTAAGTTGTCTTTGACCTCACAGGTTGGCACTCCTAAGCAATCTATTGAATTCCTTCCATTTTGGGTCAAGTTGGTCTCCCAATTGATGTAATCAAACACTTTTTTCCAAAAAATTTGGTCAGACTCTATTTCAGGGGATTGAAGCCATCTATGGAAGAGAGAGGGGGTTCAACAACCCAAGGGTCCTTCCAAAAGTTCATGTCCTTCCCATTTACAATATGCTTTCTCACACCCAATTTTAGCACACTTTTGATTTTGATTAGGTGAGTCCAAAAAATAGAACCATAAGGCAGGTCAAAGGAGGTAAGGAAATAGATAGGGTCTCTATTCTTAAGGTATTTAGCCTAAAATATCTTTATCCAGTCCTTATTCCCTTTTGGGAGACACCATCCCATATTGGCAGAGAGGGCTTTATTAAAGAGCTTTATTCTCCTTATTTCCAATCCTATAACATTCTTAAGGGTACACACTTTCTCCCAACCAACCAAAGCCATTATGTATTTCTCTTCCATTCCAAACCACATGAATCTTCTTTAGATTTGTTCAATTTTTTTTGCAATGAAAGCCAGAATTTTAAAGAGGGACAAATAATAGACCCAGATATTCTGTACAAAAGCTTTCAACAATTGTATCTTCCCTGCAAGGCTTAGAAGTTTACCTTTCCAACCTGCCAACTTTTTTTGGACCCTTTCAATTAAATGATTCCAATAGTTAATGTCCAACTTTCTAGAAATGAGGGGGAGACCAAGGTAAACAGCAGGCAAAACAACTTCTTGGCAGCCCAATATTCGTGCCACTCTTATTTGTGTTTCATCTAATTGTATATCTCAATCCAATAAAATTTTATGCTTATTATTAAAAGTAATTTGTGTTTATTGTTAGTCTTTTGACTAATTTTAAATCTACATCCAATTTCTAGTCATCTATAGAAATTAATACATTTCATTTTCATAATTAAAATTTTTTAATCCAACTACTAAAATGAATACATGATTTGTAGGAGGAAAAACTTGGTGAATCAGTAATTTATTCATTTTCTAATGATGTAATGGAAGAAATTGGAAGTATTACATGGTGTCACATTCTCATCCTATTATTTATCATCTTTTTGAGTTTCACATTCAAATTCTCATTCTAGTAGTGTTTTTTATTTGTCATTGATCTCAACTTACGAGGTTTGATTTTGTTGCTATACAAAGTAAATAGTTCGAGTGTTCATTAGGTCCTAGTTAGTTCGTCCTCACATTCATCATTAATAATAGGTACCCTATTCATTGTAGAACTGGCTTCTTTTGGAAACCATTTTATAGTTTGATATTTGAATGGATGAAAGTGTCAACCAAATAAGTATGTACTTGTACTTGTATGGGGCATATAGTTATAATTATTTTTCATTCTATGGTAATATGCTTTTTGGTCAATGGAAGGCATTGCTAGTTTAAGAAACTTTTCAGATTCCTATCAAAATATGTAGTCCAAATTGATATATTATCTTCTTAAATGCAAGTTCAAAAAAATGGATTTTTTAAGCTTTGATAGTCCATTATAAATTGAAAAATGTTTTTGATTTTTCTTTCTAATACATTATTTGCAGAAGTGTTTTTCAAAAAATAAAAAAATCTATACATATATAATACTGCTATAATATTGATAAAACTTTTTTGTTCATGTTCAAAATGCAAAATGCAGTACTAGGATATACTTTACTATACCCCATTCACCTTGGGATTGTTTGTTAGAGGAATGGGCCTTCTTGTTATCTTCTAATTGAGCTCTACAACCAATTATTATCATTGATTACTTTCTACTAATAACCATAGGCAATCTGCAAATTATTCCATGTTAGTACAATTCTTAAGATCCTATCAGTTTGTACTATGCTTTGTTTGATTATTTGTGTCCATAGGTAATGTTGATAAATCCTTAAATATCATCTATATACCTACCATTGCATCAGAAAGGTGTTGTTAGTTTGAGTTTTTCCATATTCTTGAATTTGGTTGTTTGATGTAGAATCTATATTTTTAGCACACATCATTATTTCTATTCCATGTCTTTGCTAATTCATGCTATTGCTCTTAAGATTCATATACCTATCAACTTGGATTAGGGCTCCACATCAATTGATTAACTACAAAATTTGAGACTGAATAATGTATTCTCCATTCCTAATTCCAATTAGCAGCATAGTTTCTCATTTTTCATGCAGCTATATTTCACCTCATTAATGGTATTTATAAATTTTCACATTTTTATCTCAAATCATGCATTACAAGAGACATTGGATACATAGAGCATCAATTAGAAGCAAGAACAAGGTTATTACTCAATAGTAATAATAACAATTTAAAAAATGACAAAGATTGCAACACCATAAATAACAAAACCGTCCTGCCAACATTTAATAGGAACTTCGCAACAATGCGGCCTTGTTAAATTGTGTAAACTACCTAGAAAATAAAAAATATATTTTATTATATATTTCCAATTTGTTGTATATTTTACAATTAACTTTATATTATAATATTATATATTTGTTTTTTTTTGTATAAATTAGATTAAAATTGTATCAAATTAATTATAGTATGTCTTGGAAGAGGGAAGTTGGCTAGGAATTTTTCTTTTTGGTTTCTTTCTAACTCTGAAACGTGAAGGTTGTAATAAGAATAATTTTTTAACAATTAATTAAATTATTAAAATTTATTTTTAAAAAAATTTCTCAAAAATTTGTATAATTTTTTAAAAACTAAATATATAGTTTATATTATATATAATCGATTTATTTATATAATTAATAATAATTGAAAAATCATAAATACAATAATATTTATCAAAATCTAATATGAATAATATGTATAAATCACACATATATATATTGGTCAAAACATGGGAATTTTTAGTCTAGTCTGAGTCAAGTGAGGTCAAAATTGGGGGACCTCATCTTCGACATGATCCAAACCCACAAGTATAGTAGCTCAACAAGGGAACAAAGTTCACGAGCACACAATCTTAGTGAGGATTTGGGGCACTAAGTCACTAGTATGAATGCCAACAACATCATCGTGAAGGTTCAAACCCACAAGCATAATGGATAAGTGAGGGCACAATACTTGCGATCACAATGACCTAATAGGGGTTTGAACCTTGTTGACTACAACAATAATTTCATGATTTAACTATCAAACTATGTCATGAAAGACTTTAAAATATTTTTATTAAAATACTAAAACATTCATTGAATTTTAATTTTTCATTAATATAAACAAAATTAAAAAAATATAACTATAATGTTTGAACCTAACCTATTAATTTAGATAACAATATAACCCTTGTTGCATGGATTTCCAGTTACCTTATTCTCCTCAACAGTGCATGATTGCACAATAATTTGAAGTTCATCCTAATTCTTGTGATGATTGTGAAAATCCCTATGATGAAAATCATGATGTTAACATTTTATCAATTGGAATGTTTTCAACAAGTGAAGAGTATTCCTTTGATGAAGGATGCATTGAATCAAATGTTCATGAAAAAATATATCAGAATTATAATTACCATAAGAAAATCAAAATTAGCAATAAATAAGAAGAATATGATGGTGTGTATAATGTTGAAACATTTAAATATGATATCCAATTGAGAAGGCCTTCAAATGAGAAAATCGAAGCACTAACTTGTGTTGCTATTGCTCAAGTTAAGAGTAATTGAAAATTAAGAAATAGAGAAAGTAATAATGACCAAGGTAAATAAGGAAGTATCTTCATAAACAAAAACAAAATTAAGGTGATGGATCAGTTCCCTATCAAGTAGCAAGAAAATCCTGAGATGAGGAATAGAAACACAAAATGTAAAGGAAAAGGTATTGAAAAAACAATAAATCAAATTTTCTCTCCTATTATAAAGGTTAAATATGAAAATATGGAAAAAAAATGCCAAGTGTACTCAAGAAATTGGGATAAAAAAAAAGATGGTAAGCTTAGTAATCAAGTCCTACCAATTTATTAAATTTACGACATTCCTAAATACATCTCTGTGGACATGGTTTAGGTCTTGTCACAAATTAAAGTGTTTGTTCCTTTATCGGAAATGATGAGGATAAAAGAACACAAAGAGAAGGAATTTTCTCTTATCAATGGTGCAACTATAGCCTTTGATAACAAGAATAAGGTATTTACCCTACCTCAAAAGGGTAAGAAATAGTTAAAGAAAGTTAAACATGAAGAAATTAACATTAAGTTTCTCGAGGATTTTCTAGGTACAAGTATGAAAAATTGCTCTAATCAGGTAGACCCCTTCTATGCACTTTTCAAATAAATGATAAATGGATCAAGAATTTCATGATAGATTTTAGAGCTTCCACTAATTTTATTCCTTTAGCAATAATGAAAGAACTAGGATTATAGGTTAGTAAAGCATATGGTAAATGCTTTGTCATGAATTCTAGAGAAGTTATAGTTATGGGAATCATGAAGGATGTGCAATTCAAACTTGTTTCTTTCTCTGAAAAGGAATTCATGATGAATAATATAGTAGTAGACATCCCACCTCAATATGGTATGTTACTATGAAGAAAATGGTTTGCAATGATTGGAGGAAGCATGAAATTAGATTAATCATAGTCCACATGATCCCATTCAATAGAAATAATGTGAATCTGAATGGAGAAAAGGGTCTGCTACTCTTGAAGAAGATCTAAAAACATATGAATAAGTATACTTCATTGATACCGATATGGACAACTTCAAAATAAAAGATTATTTATATCTAAAGGACAAAGTTGCACCAATGGCTCAAGAAGTGAAATAACATGTTCAAGAGAATGATATATGGTACATGTATTTTGATGGAGCATGTTCAAAGGAAGGAGCAAGTGCTAGGACAAGCATTATATTACCAAAAGGTAAGTCTTACAAGTACTCATTCTCTCATAAATTTGAATGCACAAATAATGTTTTAGAGTATGAGGTACCATTGTTAGGATTGAATATGGCCATAAAACATAATTTATAAAGAAACTTAGGGTTATAGGGGACTTTGATTTAGTAGTGTAGACACTTAAAATTGTTCTTACTGATATTGCACATCTGAATTTGATTACTAAAGTAATTTTGTCCTAAATCACTTCTTTTTAACGGTTTAATTAAATAAATCTTCATTAGTTAACTAAATTCATCACTTCATCTATTAATTGGATAGTGAATTTTATTTGGCTAATTCATCCCCTTTCATGTTAATTTTAATCTTATTTAATTAGGTAATGTGAATTACTTAATTAAATTGCTTATGGCTTCTCATTTAATTAAATAATCTTTATTATTTAGTTAAATGTCATTAGACCCCCTCTTCTTAAATAAGTTAATTATTTAATGAAACTCCTAATTTCATCCATCTTACACAATTAAAACTTTGTTTTAATTATCTAAATGGATAATTTCTCTCACCTTCCCACTTGCAAGAGAATATTCCCCTTGAATATTCCTCCATTTGAACTACTCCAAAATGGAATATTCTTGTAACAAACTTCCTAACAACTTCCTAGTTTTTAGGAAGTGTGCTTCTTTGAATCAATGAGAGCCATTGATTAAATCCTTGATCTTTGTCCACTTGCATTCTTATCCATTGATGAGAATCCTTGATCCATGCCTTCACCTCTCATTGCTTCTCATCCATTGATTGATCAAATCAATCCTATCCATTGATTCAACTATTTCTCCTATAAATACTCCTCATTTCTTAGAGAAATGGATCCACTTCCACTTTAGAAAAGTTATGGTGCACATTTGAATACTCACTTTCATCTATCTTGCATCCATTTTAGCTTTTCATCCATTTTTAGCTTAGTTTACATCCATTTTCATCAATGGCACCCATCTTTGATCTTGTTTCATCAAAGAGATTGGGAAAGGGTTGACATTCCACATTAATGCAACACCAATCCCCCAGTGGGATCAGGTTTGAGGCATTTAACTAGTTTCCTTTATGCATTTCTTCATTGTTTATGTTTAAGTGGCTTCTTCGTTCTATGTTTTCAAGTATTTCATTAGGAGTAAAGCTTAACTAGTTAGATATTGCTTAAAATCTATATCATCTAGCATGTTTAGCTTAGGTTATGATCATGCTCACATTCTAGCACTAGAAGGAGGGCTTAAATAACCCAATTTAACAATTTTTTCTTGAGTTTTTCATGATTTCCAAGTTTCGAGGTAGAGCAGTGCTATTGTTTTTTATAGAGCGGCATTATTGTGAAACTTTGATGCTATTTTTTTTTATAGAGCGGCACTATTTTGAAACTTTAGCGCTATTTTTTTCACAAATCGACAGTAGATTGTGAAACTCTGACACTATTGTAATGATATAGAGGTGCTATTGAAAATAACAACACGCTTGTTTTCCTAATTTTGCACTCCATCTTTAAACGGTCATATCTTGGTCATATGGTGGTATTTTTCAAAAAAAAAAATTAAATGGGGTATAATTTCATACTCTTCACAATGGTGCAAGTGGTTTTTAATT
Organism: Sequoia sempervirens; assembly: GCA_007258455.2. Classification (NCBI taxonomy): domain Eukaryota; kingdom Viridiplantae; phylum Streptophyta; class Pinopsida; order Cupressales; family Cupressaceae; genus Sequoia; species Sequoia sempervirens. The sequence goes on from VDFB02389799.1 coordinate 11,225, forward strand.
TTGACAGAGTTAATTTTTCTATTTTTGCACCTAAAGTCAAATCACATTGAAACTCGGTCTAGGTTGTAGGGTTTTGATGCTTAATTGTTTATCTAACCCTTACACCTCCTTGTTTTCTTGATTGCATCTAACATTTGGAGCATGAAATGTAGGTTTGGAGAGGAGCATAAAATCTTGAAGTGAAGGAGCAAAATATCATTTGATCTTTATTGTAAAATTGTTTTTAGAAAACTTATGGGATGATATAACCCATCAGATGTTGTTTTATTTCATGATTTAGGATAACTAGATTTCAATTTGGGTTTTAAAACTTACAATGTTGTGAGTTTTACAAAGTTGGCTAAAATTAAACCCAAACATCCTCACATTGTAATTATGGTTTAAAATTGAACAACACAAATTCATACTTTAGTTTGGTGCTATTAAAATGAAGTCATCATTACCTTTAAGGATTTAAAAATTATGAGTGTATTTTGTGCTTTCCATGCTTGTGTGAACTTTTAGTGCATATCCACTCCCCTTGCACTTCATATGATCTTGGGTGAGGAGAAACACTATAAGTTTATAAACTTTTTTGAGTCACCCCAAGGACTTACTACATATCCTCTCCCCTTGTGCTTCATGCAATCTTGGGTAAAGAGAAATAGCATTTTCTTGTCTTTAATAGATAAGGGCCTACATATGAAACACATCCCACAATGGAGAACTCATAAGTGACCCTAAAATCACATTTATCAGCAAGCTATATAAAGTTTGTGAGATCAAAAGAAAGAAGCTTATATCGAGCGTGTGGTAACATGACAATGCCTAATCCTTGTCTGAACATAATGAGTTGAGCAGGAACGACTAAAGCTTTAAGTAGCTTAAATATGGTTTATACCCCCTATGTTCACGGTGTCACTAAAAACCTTGTCTAGAGGCCAACCAAGTTTTCTGAAATGTTCTTTGAGGTAGTGCATTAGAATAGCATTGTTCCAAGAAGTTACTTAGCATGTACGGTTTATAGTTGAGGCATAAAGCTTAAGAGTTCATTCTCTTGTACAAAGCTAGGCATGTCAAGATGGTACATTTCCTTTACATGGCCTATTTGACCCCTCTATAGATTCAGATTACATCATTCCTTCAGTGGTGAGGTAAGCCTACTAAGAAGTGATGTACCTATATTCCTCTAGATTTTAAAGTGACTAATTTTGTTGAGCCAAACTAGTAAGTCTTGTGGAAGAAGACTTGTGAAATATCTCACATACCCTTTTGATTTAGTTTGACACATTGCTTGATTTAAAAAGAACTCAAAATAAACATTAACCATTGTCATCAAAATTTCAAACCCTTTGGTTAGTGTGAATACCTTTGAAAAGCTCTATATTATTGCACATCCTTAAGGATATCTTGTTTATTTCAAAACAATATCTTTTGAGGCCTCATAATATTTTTTCTTATATCTCAATTCACATTATTCCAAAGTTAACCTAAGGGAATATGAATTTAGCATCTTAATTTTCACAATTTTGAGCTTTGTGGAAAGAAATTTTCTTAGTTGTAGACATTTAGAGTCAAACATAATCAAGACATTCCATGTGGTAAAAGCAATATCATTTAATCAAAGTTTAAATCAATTAAACCCACAGAGCAAGTACACCTTGGTCCTATGTTCAAAGTTTTTTGTCTTCCAAACAACACCAAAAGAAAATAAGGAAAGGTATACTTAGTTTTTTCACACTTCCAACATCATACCAAATTTCATCAAAACAAACATTGGTCTCTTATGGTTTAAATACTCCAAGAAAAAAAATGTCTTTCAACCCCTTGATCTTGTAAACAAGTCTCTCTTAGGTACAAACATTAGGATCAATCATCAATTCACATCAAAACATTGGCATCTCATCTCACCAACAACTTTAAACTTTGGACACAAAAACCTTCTAGAGTTAGGTTATCATCAATCAATCCCATAGTTTAGCTATATGTGTGTAAATGAATCCTTTTTCATAAATTTAGTTAAGTTATCCATCATCCTTTTGAGAAAATTTATCCTAAAGTCACAAGTCTACTCTTAGGATTTACCAAGTTCATTAGCATCCTCATAAAAACACCAACATCAAACCTAAAGTCTAGTGTTGTCCAAAATTGAGAGTTCTTTATCATCCACATAACCCATCATTTCATCATCCATTCACATCATTGGTCCTAAACACCTTAGAGGTTCACTTTTGCAACAAGATAAAAACACAAGAAATGCATGGAACAAAACCAAAGTTTATCTATTATGAGTGACCCAAACCAACAAAACCTTGGAATACAAGAGTTTGATAGTAGAATTTTTACAACTCCATCATACAATCCATACATAAGTTCATTATATCCTACAAACTCCAATACCACAACAAATAGGGGTATGCCTAAACAAAACTTTGGAACATCTTGTCATATGGTAGATCAAAAAAGTTTTACAAATTGATACATCTACCCATTATACAATATTAAAAATCCAACAAGTCTAGGTGTTCAAAACACAAGCATGAACCTAGGGTTCCAAAACACCAATATCTAATCAAAAAATCTAAGCATGAGTCTTTCTCATCACAACATTGGTTCACAAGAACAATACATCCCAAACATAAACATATCAGACCTGAACATGTTAAATCCATACATGTGGAACTTTGGGATGGATTCATTCATACCTCAACAACACATCATCCAAAAAAATCATCAACAATATCACTATCAAGGTCAAAACATCATGCCATCACAAAATCAATACATTCCTCATCAAAATAATCAAAACATTGATTGATATCAACAACGCCTTGAACATCATCAAAACATTGATCTACATCAACAACATCTTCACAATCATCAAAACATGGATGTGCATCAAAACATTGCATATGAAACACAACATCAACAATCACCTCAATCACAACAAAGCTTGAAATCCAACAACACTATCAAACATGAATACACTCCTTTAGGGGAGCCAATCAAATCAATGTTAAACAAGCTAGTCCATGCTAAAATTATCAATCCTCTAGAGTCATTAAATGGGGGTGAACCTAGCTTCAAGTTCTCATGGTATGATGATAATACTTATTGTGAATACCATAGAATAAAAGGTCATAACACATCAAATTGTATTAAATTCAAAAATCTCATCCAATACCTTATTGATCAAAGAGAAATAACTGTTGAAGATAATGCTCACGATTTAACCATCAATAAATACACTGAAGATGTTTCTACCTGATTAATGATCCAATAAACATACATCAAGAGTCACTTCATAATCATAATCAAAATCCCTCACCAATATCTAACAATGATCCATTTCAATAAATCTTAACATCATTTGATCTCATGGTTGAAGACATTGACAAGGTTTCTACCACAATCATTGAGGATAAAATTCAAGATTCATCCTCCAATGATCATGTTGACAATGTCTCTACATCACCCAATGAGTTAGATGACATACGTCAAGAATTTATTCCAAAGCATGATCAAAATATTTCACCAAAGTCTAGCAATAGTCCTTTCCAAGACATATTGGCATCATTTGATCTCATGGTTTCCGATATTGAAGAAATCCTTAATTCAACACTTGATCCAAATTCACTTGAAGATCATGAAAATATTGAGCCAATACCCATGCGTAATGAAGACATTCAAGAACCCTTTGCAAAAAATCCATTGTTTGAAATTGATCCATGTCAAGAACATGAACCAAAGCATATTGAAGATAACACCACACAGAGTCAAGATCAAGGATCCATATCTCCAAGATACTACCATGATCTAATGGGTATTCTCCAATCCATACAAGATGTCACAATAATGATCATATACATATATCACATACTCCTCCATCTACCCATGAGATGCTTACTCCTAATGGACATGTATATGATATTCATCCAAAAAAAGATTATCCTACTCTTAATATCTTTACACATGATCAAGGCATAGAATAATCCATAGACATATCAAAAATTGATCATGAAGAAGACCTCTACATGGATGGTGATTCGGGAACATCCTTTGAAGAGAAAGAAGAAATGGATCATGAGGAAGACTCCTATATGGATTGTAAAGTGTCAACACCTTTTGAAGAAGCATCAAAATTAGACACATCCTCCATATAGATTGAAGAAAGTGAGTATGAGGATGTCAAGAATTATCAAAAATCAACAAAGCTAAACAATCTTGAACAACAAGGAAATGGTTTGTCAGCAGTAGAATCAAAGCATGTCAATAATACTCCCATAATACTTGGGGTAACTTTATCTAGTGCAAACAACAACATGGGGAGCATGAAGATTCCTTATGATGAAATGGATACCAACACTCCAACTATTCATATCATGAATCATCATCCACACATCTTTCCACCCACTAATTGGGACCAACCACAAGAAAGAGGTCTATATCAAAGAAAAGAGCAAAATATTGAAGCAAAAGAATCGGCTACTAAAAATAGATAAGAAAAATTCAAATGGATACTAAAGAAAAATAAAGAAAATCATCCCTATCACACTCCATTAGTCAAATAAAATATGGGAAAAAATAAAAAAAGGAATTTCATCCATCAAAACTGTCCATTAATACAAAAGAATGATTCAAGAGCAACCTACAAGGTATATCAAGAAGTTGGTCCCAATCGAATATCCATATCCACCCATCATTGCTCATCTTCCCAAGTTTGGAGAATCAAAGATTCCAAACTGTTGACCAATCAATTTGCATCTTGTATCCCTCAATGCATTCCACCATCCACTTCAACATCCATGGTATCCAACTCTTGTATTGACCATGTATTGGCAACAACTCTTTATCATAAGGACTCTAAGGGCACTCTATCATGATGTGCGCATCTAGGTAAGGTTAACTCTGGTGTCGATAAAGAAGACAAAAAAATCTAGGGGTTACATTCAAGCACCTATATCTTAGCAAAACAACTCCCCTAAGAAGGATATTTTTGGCACATCATGATAGCAACAACATCTATATCAGCACTAGCAGCATCTACATCAGCACCACTAGGTGGTTCAACATGAGCATAAACTTTCAACACCTGATGAAAAACCATCAATAACAAATCCAATTCTAATCATCAATACACGCATCACTCCCCTAGGAACTTAACCCTTTTGTACTCATGTTTTTTCAACTAATATTCTTCCCCTTTGACATCAATGGAAAAAGGAAACACGCATACTCTCTTTTCTCTTCTCAATATTCACATCTGCAACTGACACATATGCTTGATTTCCCCCAAAACGAAACCCCTGTAAGGGATAGCCTCTGTAACCACCTCTTTTCCTATTTTTTTCCTCATTTGATAAGAAAAGGACAATATCTACATGATTTACACCTGTAACTAACTCATCACATGACAACACTTGCTCCCCTTGAGAGGTAGCCTCCATTACTAGTCTAGAATAAAGAATAAATCTTGTATTGCTTCACTGAATTGATGCATAATCTTATGCATCTAGTTGAAAGGAGGGGAAAAAACCCCTAAATTATGTTAGAGATACTCAAATGTATCTTTAGGAAGAGCTTTTGTGAAAATATCTACAACTTGATCCTTTATAGGCACATACTCCAACTTCACCTCATTTTTTGCAACCTTCTCTCTTATAAAGTGATACCAGATTGAGATATGCTTTGTCATTGAATGCATCATCAGATTCTTTGATATATTGATAGCACTTGTATTATCACACAAGATATAAATAGGTTCATTATATGATATTTTGGTATCCTTTAATGTTTGCTTCATCCACAACACCTATGCGTAGCAAGATGCTACAACAATATACTCTGCCTCTATAGTAGATAAAGATATTGTATACTATTTTTTCTTAGCCAAGAAATCCGCTTCCAAGAAAGAAAATACCTCCACTTGTATCTCATTTTTCATCCACACAACCTTCCCAATTTGTATTTGTATAGGCATGTAAAGAGAAGTCAATATCCTTTGGATACCATAGACCATAGTCCAAAATTCCTTGCAAATATCTGAATATCCTCTTTACCGTTGCCACATGTGATTCTCTAGGATCTTCTTGATATTTGACCACATGACAAACTACATGCATGATATCACGTCTAGTAGCTATTAGGTATAACAATCCACCAATCATTAATTTGCACTTGTTATGATCAGTCTTAGGAGATTCATCATTCTTTCTCAATTTTTAACTAATAACCATAGGAGTACATACCGGTTTAGAGTATTCCATTCCAAAATTCTTCAGAATTTCCTTGGCATACTTTAATTGTGAAATGAATATACCTTTTTCTTTTTAACTGATTTGTAGCCCAAGGAAGAAATTCATCTCCCCAAAAATTGACATCTCAAAATCATTTTACATCTCTTTTGTAAACTTCTTGCACATTGCCTCATTTCTTCCAAAAATTATGTCATCAACATACACAAAAACAATCAATATTTTATCTTTCTCAAATTTAAAATGAATATTGCTATCTACAGCACCTTTATTGAATCTTTGCTGTAGAAAGTACATGTCTAATCTTGCATACCAATCTCTAGGAACTTGTTTGAGTTCATGCAATGTCTTCTTCGATCTGCAAACCATATTAGGATTATCTAATAACTGAAAGCCTTCTAGTTGTTCAATGTATACTTCTTCCAACTCACCATTCAAGAATGCAGACTTCACATCCATCTTATAAACCTTGAAGTCCTTATGTGCTGCAAAGGCCAAGAACATCATAATGGCCTCCATTCTTTCCACCAGAGAAAATGTCTCCTCAAAATCTATTCCTTCCACTTGTGAGTATCCCTTACACACAAGTCTAGCCTTATTTCTAAAAACTTCTCGATTCACATTTAGCTTGTTCCATAATACCCATTTAGTTCCTATTACATTCTTATTTTTTGGTTTTGGGACAAGTTCCCTGCATGATTCTTCTCAATCTACATTAATTCTTCTTCCATAGATTTGGTCCAATTCTCATCCTTACATGCCTCAATCATTATCTTAGATTCTACTTTTGAAAGTAGACACATTTACATATTCCTCTATCAAACTAGCTTTTCTTCTTGTTAATACACCTCTTCTTTTGTTGCCAATGATTTGATCTTCATAATGATTCTTCTACACACACTTAGGAGTCTTAGGAATCCTTTCTGAAGCTTCTTCCTCTTCAACCTGCATCTCCTTTTCCTTTTCTTTTTATTTTTCTTTTTCTCTGCAAGATGACTCATTAGATTCATATCCTTCTATCAATACTGAGCTTTTATATGGTTTTTCATCTACTTTGACACTTGCACTTTCAACTATCTTCTCCAGCCTCTTATTGTAGCGTCGGTAAGCCTTGCTTCTTGTAGAATATCCAAGGAAGATTCCTTCATCTGACCTTGCATCAAACTTTCCCAAGCTTTCTTCATCTCTTCTGATATAACATTTTCTTTCAAACACTTTGAAATATTTGATAGTAGGAGTTCTTCCATACCATAGTTCATAAGGAGTCTTTGAACTATCTACTCTTGCTTGTACATTGTTAAGTATTTATATTGCAGTGTGAATAGCTTCTCTACAATAGACATATGGTAGATTTTCTTCCTTCATCATTGTTCTTGTTGCTTCTTAAACTACCCTATTCTTTCTTTCCACAAATCCATTCTGTTGAGGAGTTCTAGGAATTGACAAATGCCTCTTTATTCCATGATCTTCACAAAAATTGTTAAACTCATTGGAGGTGAAATCTCCACCTCTATCAAACCTTAAGCACTTGATTTTCATATCCATTTTATTTTCAACCATAACTTTAAATTCTTTGAACATATCTAGAGCTTCTAATTTTTCTTTAAAAAAGGTTACCCATTTCATTCTACAGTAATCATCTATTAACAACATGAAATACATGTCACCTTAAAAGCTTCTTATTCTTTTAGGTCCACATAGGTATGTATGCACCAACTCTTTGATTTTGAACCTCTTTCTTGTCTGCTTCCCAACCTAGCATTCCCTGCAAACTACATTGATAGGCTTGTAATTCTTGGTAGATCTCTCACAGCTTGAGTAGATTTGATCCTCACTAGAATATCAAAACTAATGTGACACATTATTCTATGTCATAGCCAACTTTCATTGATTTGAGTCATAAAGAACTTACCAAATTAGCACCTTTGAGTTGATAAGCATTCACATATGTCCTTGTTCCTGTAGCAACCAGAGTTCTAGAGCTTCCTTTTCTTGCTTTCACAACCACCATCTTGAAATACAAGATTATATCCTTTTCTAAACATTTGTCCTACACTCAGAAGATTATGCCAAAGACCTTTGACATAAAGAACATCATGTTTTTTATGCTTTCAATCAAAACTAATTCAACCATTCCCACATATCTTAGCAGATGTATCATCACCAAACTTAACAAGACCTCCTTCAAACTTCTCAAGTTTAACAAACTTACTCTTATCACCTATCATATGATTTGAGCATCTGTTGTCAATTATCCAATGATTTTTCTCCTCTCTAGCATGTAAAGTAGTTACCATAGTTATTTTGATGTTGTGTCCTATTTTTGGAGCAATTTTCTTCATACATCTTTCAGATTCAACAAAATTAAGTCCAATATTCAGAGCCATCAACAAGCATTTATAATTTTCATCATCCGAGTAGTCAGATTCATCATCAAATATGCTAGCATCTTCTTTAACATAATAAATTCTCTTAACAAATTTACCTTTATTATCGTTATATTTGTCATTTGAAACTTTGGTTGGACATCTTGAAGCATAATGACCTATCTTTCCACGATTAAAACATTTGAAAGGTAACTTGCCTCTATATTTTCCAGTTCCCTTTACAATCTTCTTACAAAAGTTGCTTCTATTTCATCAAGATCATTTGAATATGATCCATCATCCTTCTCTATTTTTCTAACGTTAAAATCAGTCTCTTTTTTGCAATCATTTTGACCAAACTCTCTCAATTTGAAAGTAGTTAAAGCACCAAACACTTGATCTCTAGAATAATGATCTAAATTTTGATCTTCCTCAATAGAAGAAACTTTAGAACTAGAATATTTAGGAAGAGTTCTTAATACCTTCTTTACCACCTTGTTTTCATCCATCTTTCCACCAAGTCCATTGATGGAATTGAAAACTTTGTCCACGCTATGCATGTAGCTTGCAATATCTTCATCTTTTGACATATTTAGGGTTTCAAACTTAGTCTTCAAATTATGTATCTTTGCTTGCTTGACCTTATCATATCCTTCATAGATAATTTTCATCTTCTTCCAAATCTCTTTACCAGATTTGTAGCCCATAACCTTCACAACTTTTGAATCAACATGGCCATTCAAAAGAGCATTCCTTTCTTTTCCATTATTCTCATAAGCCTTGATCTCATCATCAGTTGTCAGATCATTAGTAGGCATGGTATATCCATTTTCAATTGACTTCCACACTCCAAACCCTACGGAAACAAAGAAACCTTTCATCCTAGTTTTCCAAAGTGCATAATTTGTCCCATCAAACAAGGGAACCTCCTTCTTGCATTCACCATCCAAGTCTACCTCAAATAGCTAAGCTTCTTCCAAGGAACCTTGCTTCAATGATACTGATTGTTAGATGCATAGGACAACTGAGAGGGGGGTGAATCAGTTGTACATACAAACATTCAATATTTCAAACCCTTATCATGCATTAGTAGAATGTAGACATGTAAAACAACAATGCAAAACACATCAAACACATAAGAACACCAAATTTATGTGGAAAATCCAAGAAGGGAAAAACCACGGTGAGGACTAGCTCACTATATAAATGAATTGCAACATCAAATATAATAGGCTCACAACCGAAGAGAAAAAGGGCTCACTGCCAATGGCGCACTACAGGACTAGAAAGAAGAAAGAAGAAGACTATTACAAAGAGAAATCCATATCAGAGCAACATGAAGATTTGCCACAACAACTCTTTATTATCCACAACCTTCAACTCCCTTCCTTCAGTAACTTTAGGTACAATAAAAATGTAGACACTTTCTGCTCACTGCTTTCAGTAGCCTCAGTCATCAAAGCTCTCTCTCACATCATAATACTTGATCACATTTTGCACCACATCACACCACACTATACCACAAATATTCTACCTTGCATTTATACCATCCACAATCTCGAAAACATTCTCCAAGGTCGGCTATGCACCTCAAACATGCAATTACAAAATAGATTGTCACCAAACACTTCCACAGGGGAAAGAAGTGAGGGATGACCACGTCAAGGGTTAACTAAGACCCAAATATATATCGCCATGCTACTCAACACATCCACAATCCATGAGCTACCTCTGCAAATAGCACTAGCATGCCAGGTCAGCCAAACCTAAACTAACACTACAAGCGACCACATATACGCTTCTTTAGGTCATGCGGACCACATAGCAACACTCCACAACATCTTAGAATATTCCAACATCATCGGAATATTTTGCAACTCTACCACAACTGCTTGAAACTGAGAATATAATTATTTTGTGTAACCAGACACACTACCACAACCAACAACTTGTGAATCCAACCTTGTGGAGCACCAAAGCATGAACCATTCCATGAGAAGATAGAAATAGATAATATTAGCACGTTCCCATATCTACAAGGCAAGAGACCTCAATGCAAAGAAATGCAGAGCATCTACATTTCTCCCAGATAACCTGTTTCATAGTCCACACGCTGGTGAACATAACTTTCACAACCATACAATCCAGAACCTGCAACTCTGGATATAGCACCTCTGAAAACCTCTAATCAACATACCCAAATCACACAAGCATAACTTCAACCATGAAGAAATGTGGAGCACAACATTGAACACCTCTCTATCACACTATATTCTCTTTTTATTCATTTTTTTCAAAAGAACTTGGAAACCAAGTGAACTAACTACATCATCAACACTAAAAAAACTTCTCCAACACATCTACAACATTTGTAACACTTCATCATCAAACCATGATATAGATGACAACATAGTGCAATAACAATACTAACAATCTCCTTGACTTAGCATCTTTCTAGACAACAATGATAACACAAGTCTCCATATAATCGACATTAATGACCAAAACCTATGTTGACATCAATAACAACACCTGTAGCATACTTGCAACAACAACATACAACTCAGATGATGACATGACATTTTGGAGTATCTAATTGTCTGTGGACATTTTTGCAGTTTTGACTCTTTTTGTCTTTTGTGATGTAATCACCATCATCTCCAACAATTTTCTAGAAGGTGTGTTCTCAATATGGATAGAGAAGCTCAACATAATGATCTTATGCCTTCTCCATTTTGCTTAATCATTGTAAAATTAGGGAATATCTTCTTTAGTGGCCTCTTCAATTGTTGTGTCTTTTGGTGAAGCTATTTTTGTATTTTACAAAGTAGTTGTACTTGTTCTTGTTTGATCCTAAGGATAATATTGTCAAATGAAAATGTGGCATATATCCATGGCTTTAAGCTTGTTGCTCTCTTGTTTTTATTAAAGATACTTTTGAGTCATTTTCAAAGGATCTTTGATTTTTGTAAAGAGAGGAAGTTTGTTTTAGGTCTAGATTTTATCTAGTCTAGGTCTTCTAGGGAAGAGATGTAGATGTAATCATCATTTTGTACATCAATACATATTTAGAATACATGAACACAATGTGGGAATTTCACAATCAATTGTCTCCAAATGTATATGTTATTACTCTTATGAATATAATGTGGGAATAAGATGCCATTAAATTGCAATCCTAAACATTATTTCATGTATCTTCTAAGTCCCTGGAAAGTGTTCCCCAACACTAGGATTATAAAGAGATTAAATTTGAATGAAATGAACATGTAAATTGACATTTGTAATTAATTCTAAATGATAGGAACATGTGGGGACGCCCAAGAAGAGCTCCTATAAAATAGGAGCATGTGGGGCACCCACATGGAAGGTGGAACTCACCTTGAGTAAAGTTAACTGTTTGGAGAAAAATAACACTTTAGTAATGCATGTAAAGATCCTAGAAGTTAGGAATTGATGTTTACATGCATACAATTTGTTCAGTAGAGTTCAATTCAGTATCAGTTTAGTTTAGTTTAGTTCAATTCAGTTCAATTCAGTTCAGTTATGGTTCGGTTATTATCTTAGTTGCATGTAGTTAGTTTCAGTTGAACGCTAGTTGACTTCAATTGACTTGGAATGCATGACTAATGACTTGAGTTGCATGAAAAATAATAGGTGATACATTCAGTTAAGTGGGGATGATCAATCATGCATGATATTTGCATGAATGGTGGAGAGATGTTTTAGTTAACAAAGATTGACTTGGACCCACCTTGGGTGCCCAAGTTGGCATCTTGGAGTTAATACTTTTGCATGATAAGATATTTTATAAGGTTGAGTTAAGTGCACCCATTTTTGGGTGCCAACTTTGAGGATAAACTTAAAAGATATTTTTGAAATCAACGTTGAGTTATGACTTTAGTTTGGGACGCCCAAATTGATGGAGGACTTGATTTGACATTGTTTTCATGAAAGAACTCTACTTGCAAAGAATAGGTGTAGGTTTTGTGAGATAAGCTTTGTGCTTTGTAATTGTAAACTCTTTGGAGTTTACAAGATTTATTATTGTTTATTTATTGCAACAAGTTGAAGAGAGTTTTATCAAATTTTATTGTAGGTTGTGAAGAAGAATTGTTGAAGGCAAAAGAAGTATCTCAAGTAAGGATTGATAAATAATTATTGTAATCTTGTTCTAAGGTTAAATAATACAAGCACTATTGATTTTGGTGGTGGAGTTTTTTCACAAAAAGGTTTCTCCACAGTATATGTTGTGTCACTTCTATCTTCTGGTCTTATTCTTCTACAATCTTATGTCTACTTCTACAAATGGTAAAATGAATCTAAATAGATAATCATCTACAAAGAAATTGTAAAAAATAACACTTAATTAGATATATAGTGTAATAGTTTTACAAGTTTTAAAGCTACATAATTACCTCCATTTTCAACATTTGGTATCAGAGCTAACGGTTGGGTAGAGTTTGGGATGTCTTTCTCTTAAAAGTTTGAAGGTTTTTGGTTGTAGTGGGAGATTTTACTATTGTGTTATTGTTGATTTTGGAAAATAATTTTGTTACAATGAATTTTAATTCTCATTTAGATATTGAAAGATTCAATGGATCTAATTATGAGATGTGGAAACTAAAAATGATCTCCTTGAAGAGAGAGATCAGTGGTTAGTTGTTGGTAATGAGACAAAGTCACCTACAACGATGTCAGATGAGGATTGGGATAAGCTTGATAAGAAGGCAAGAGGGACCATAAGATTATGTCTTGTTGATGTTGTTCTCTTGAATGTTTCAGAAGAAACTACTGCATATATGTTGTGGAAGAGAATAGGTGATATCTATCAAACCAGAAGTCTTACTAGTAAGTTGTATCTAAAAAGGCAATTGTATTCTTTAAAGATGAAAGATGGTGATTCTGTTGCAAATCATTTGAATGCTTTTAATTTGATTCTAAGTCAGTTAGCATCTATAGATGTAAAGCTAGAAGATGAAGATAAATGCATTTTGTTACTTTGTTCTTTACCAAAATCTTGGGAAAATCTAATTGTTGCTATCAGTGGTAGTAGTGCAGATTCAAAGATGGACAATATAATTCCTACTCTCCTATCAGAGGAGATGAGGAGGAAGTCTAAAATGGAAATCCAAGATGCCTTGTTTGTAAAAGGTGGGCTTGAGAAAAAGGAACCTAAGGGAGACAAGGAAGGGAAGGGTAAGTCTGAAGGACAGAGAAAGGTAAAGTGTTGGAACTGTGGGAAACTGAGACATGTGAAGAAGGATTGTAAGAACAATAAAAAGAGTTTTGATTCTTCTACAGAGGAATCCTCAAATGACGGTAATCATGCATTGATCATTTCATGTAAAAATGTTAGTGATGACTCTTTGCTTGATGTTGAAGAGTGATCTTCATGAAGAGGATGGTAGTCATGATACCATGTGTAGCTCGTACCACGGTTCAATGGGAGTTGTTGGCAGTGACGTGGATGCATCATTGGTAAGGATATTTTCATGTGATTGGGGATATGTTTTTCATGGTTTAAAGTGGTTGCTATTATGTCATGGTTTACTCTTGATACGTGTTTAGAGTTTGGCATGGTACTTGTTCTCTTGAGACTAGGATGTTTATGTATGTTATGATGCATGTGATCTCCTTGGAGGAGATGGTTAGATCATGTTGTCATGTTTATGTTCCTGAATCATGATTGGAGCTTTGACATTGATCTTCTGTAGTTCTTTTATGTATTGGGTACATTAATCATTTGCTTGATTACTTCATGATAGTGCTATGTTGCATTTGGAGTTTGGCATGGATTGGTTGGTTACAGGTCCTCATGGATACTTGGAGAAATAGGTGAGGCTTGAGTTCTCTCATGGTAAGAGATATATGTTGGAATTGTTACTTGTAAGAAAAGTTTTTTCAATAGTAAAGAATGAAAAGCCTACACCTTGGTTGGACATGAGTTCAACACACTCGGTGGTTTCACATGCCTCCAAAGAGGTAGTTTGGTTATAGAGACTTGGGAAAGGTATTGGTTTTAATTGCAAGTTAAACTTGAATGTGATAGAGTGCTATTTGTTTAGCCAAAAATCCTATGTATCATGCTCGTACTAAGCATGTTGATGTTTAGTATCACTTTGTGTGAGAAATGGTTGAGAGTGGGAAGGTATTAATTGAGAAAGTTGGCACTTTGATTAATGTTGTAGATTATCTTACGAAACCAATTCCTATAGATAAGTTCTCTTGGTTTTGAGTATTAATCATTTGCTTGGAGCTTCATGATTATGCAGGTTGCATTTCAAGTTGGCATGGATTGATTAGATAGTGTAGGAAGGTCATTGGCCTTGAGTACTATACTTGATTTATAATAATGATTCCTTGTTTAGAATAATTGCAATGTATAATGTCAAGTGGGAGAATGTTGGGAATAGGACGTCATTTAATTGCAATCCTAAACATTATTTCATGTATATTCTAAGTCCTTGGAACATGTTCCCCAACATTAGGATTAGAAAGAGATTAAATTCGAATGAAATGAACATGTGGGGATGCCCAAGAAGAACTCCTACAAAATAGGAGCAAATGGGGCACCCACATAGAAGGTGGAACTCACCTTGAGTTAAGTTAACTATTTGGAGAAAGATAACACTTCAATAATGCATGTAAAGATCCTAGAAGTTAGGAATTGATGTTTACATGCATGGAATTCAGTTCATATCAGTTCAGTATAGTTCAGTTTAGTTCAATATCAGTTTAGTTCAGTTCAGTTATGGTTCAGTTATCTTCAATTGCATGTAGTTAGTTTCAGTTGAATGCTAGTTGACTTCAGTTGACTTGAAATACATGACTAATGACTTGAGTTGCATGACAAATAGCAGGTGATACATTCAGTTAAGTGGGGATGATCAATCATGCATGATATTTGCATGAATGGTGGAGAGATATGTTTCAGTTAATAGAGATTGACTTGGACCCACCTTGGGGGCCCAAGTTGGCATTTTGGAGTTAATACTTTTGCATGATAAGATATTTTATAAGACCGAGTTAAGTGGGCCCATTCTTGGGCGCCAACTTTGAGGATAAGCTTACAAGATATCTTCGAAGTCAACGTTGAGTTATGACTTCAGTTTGGGATGCCCAAATTGATGGACTTGATTTGACATTGTTTTTCACGGAAGAATTCTACTTGCAAAAAATAGGCGTAGGTTTTGTGAGATAAGCTTTGTGCTTTGTAATTGCTCATTATTGTCTATTTATTGTAGCAAGTTGAAGAGAGTTTTATCATATTTTATTGCAGGTTGTGAAGAAGAATTGTTGAAGGCAAAAGAAGCATCTCAAGCAACGATTGATAAAGAATTATTGTAATCTTGTTCTAAGGTTAAATAATACAAGCACTATTGATTCTGGTGGTGGAGTTTTTTCCCAAAAGGGTTTCTCCACGGTATATACTGTGTCACTTCTATCTTCTAGTCTTATTCTTCTACAATCTTCTGTCTACTTTTACAAATGGTAAAATGAATCTAAATAGATAATCATCTACAAAGAAATTGTAACAAAGAACACTTAATTAGATCTACAATATAATAGTTTTACAAGTTTTAAAGCTACATAATTACCTCCATTTTCAACATATAATTGATCAAAGATGATTTTTTGTTCATCATTATCTCTTTTGCAATTGAATGTTTCTCACATAGCTTATATTCAAGCAATAGATTACATTGTTGTATCTTAAATGCTGAGAGTTCTAATAACATATTAGATTGAGGGTATTTGATAACAGAACAATTAGATATTAAAGAGTCAGATTCAATCAGAAATTGAAGTCAACTATTGCTTCATGTGTAGTGGAGTTCATCAAGAACTCCATCTTCATAATATCGAAGTTCACTTAGTACTTCATTAGACGTAGATGTTTATTGTAGAGGAGGAAGTCACTTATCTTCTAAGATGTCAAAGCCCAGTTTCAGTTGCGACCAGGAGTTTTTCTCCAGTTAAGCCCGCTATTAAAATATTCGACAGGTAAAATTAGCAGTGTTGTGTATTATGAACTATCTGGCACAGAGCCCCTTTGAGAAACCCCGTTAAGCTGCTTTGAGCCGGAGCAAGATCGGATGGGTGACTCCCCGACGGGACACTAGTGTTTGAATTTCCGTGGAGCATCCCTCACCTAGATGCAATGAGTGCTAAGTGACTATTCGATATCAAGGAGAGATGGGTTCTTGTTGAAACTACTACCTCAAGAAAACATGGGTCAATGAGTTTGACTCGGAACTACATACTAAACTCATATAGCAATATCATAATTTGACACGCTGTGGAAAAAATACCTCCTACTTATCAATTGATGAGCTAAAGGGGCTCTATTATGAATGGTTCATAAGGCACAACACTTGCTGAAGGTTTTGCAAATGGGGTAACAACTCAAGCAGGCTTAACCTTGGAGAAAAACTCCCTGGTTAAGCCGCCATTGAGCTCGAGCAAAGATCGATGCCGGGTGACCTCCCCGGACGGACTATTTCATCTTCCTGCGGAGCATCACCTAGATGCAATGAGTAATTAAGGGATTCATTCGATATCATGAGAGATGGGTTCTTGAACCACTCACTCATGAAACATGGGTCATCGAGCTCTTGACCTTTAAACTACACAAATTGAATCCCTCGAGTAGCAATATCATAATTTGACACTGCGGAAAAAATAATTCCTACTCTTATCAAATTGATGAGCTAAAGGGGCTCTATTATGAATGGTTCATAATGCACAACACTTGCTGAAGGTTTTGCAAATGGGGTAACAACTCAAGCGGGCTTAACCTTGGAGAAAACTCCCTGGTTAAGCGCGTTTGAGCTGGAGCAGTACTGGGATGGGTGACCTCCCGGGACGAACCAGTGCTTCACCTCTGTGAGCATCACCTAGACGCAATGAGTGCTAAGTGGACCATTTGATATCATGAGAGATGGGTTCTTGTTGAACCACTACTCATGAAACATGGGTCAATGAGTTTGACTCGAAACTACACAGTTGAATCCTGATAGCAATATCATAATATTTAGGGATTTCTAACATATTTAGGGTTATAAATTTTAAAGAATATCATTGTAAGGCAATGATATATTATATGAGCTCTCACAAAATTTGTTGTAAGTTGTTCAAAAGATGGTTGCATTTCTCTGTGACTATGTAACCCATGTTTAAGGAACCAGTCTAAGTATAAAAACTGGTTACACATCCATTGTCATTATATTTCAAATGAATTTTCAATTTATATTGTAACTGGTTACACATTCATGTTTTTAGAGCCAATAATTCTAGTCTCCAGGAATCTAGCCAATTAGGTATGATCCATTTGTAATTCATGGCACATTTCATGAGATCATTTATGTTTAAACAATATCTTGATGTGAATAAAGTGTAAATCCATCTAATATTGTTAAGGATCACCCTACAAGATCTATTTATAATTCTTGGCACATTTCATGAGAGCATTTCTATTTAAACAATATCTTGATGCGAATAAAGTGTAAATTCATATGATATTGTTAATGACCACCCTCCTAGATCTTGCAAAACCTAAAGATCTATTTATAATTCTTGGCACATTTCATGAGAGCATTTCTATTTAAACAATATCTTGATGTGAATAAAGTGTAAATTCATATGATATTGTTAAGGAACACCCTCCTAGATCTTGCAAAACCTAAAGTGTAGAAAATTGTAAAATAAATCTCATGTTCATTGGCCAACCTCTTGAAACATTTGAGCATAAAGATTGACAATTCTTTAGATAATTTCAAGAATTAGTTACGATTTAAAAAAACAACCAACGCCTTGCTTAGAGAATGCTTTTAAAGTTGTGCTTTCTTCTTCTTTTGGGAAGGATATTTATAGGATATTTATTTCACCTTATTTACTCTTGTATTGAATGTGGGAGTAAAAAGAGAATGAGGCTAAAACTAGAAAGTGGAAACAAATGGCTATGAAACAAAAATGGCTAATGTGAAAATAGAGGAACAAGAAAGATTAAAAAAAAAATCTCTCAAAAATAATGGAAATGTGGAAATGAGGGAACGAGAAAGGTCAGGTTAAGAGGGCCTACGGACCGATCACCTAAACAGTCAATGCTTAAAGTGTGCCGATTAAGCCTAGCTGCGCAGAATAGACTTCCAATGATGAATATTCACGGGTCCACAAAAACAATCATTTCAGTGGCATAGATTTACCTCTAACTAAATTTTATAAGTGTTTCCATGATTGGTGCAGATTTTTACTTCTCCATTCCTTAGTTCAAGTGCTGACTGGACCTTGAGTCTCTCACACCCGTCCTCCAAATCTTTCACAAAACGTCCAAGACAACGATTGTAAAATCCTGATTCTCAGAACCGTCATCTTGGGGGTCTTTGTCTCCAAGACAACAGTAGTGATAAACGTCCAAGATATGCCTCTGCCTCGGTGTCTAGCCTGGACCACAATACTTGAAAGACCAACGATAGATTTGATTTTTTTTTTTATAGTTTAGATTTGGCATTTTCTAGGGAAACCTTCATCTCCATAGCAACAAATTGTTGCAAGATAAAGAGTGGGATCTATATTGTGACCAACATTATTAAGTGACTTCAGTGGATATTAGTAAATTTTGTAATCACCCCTTCAACACTACCAATGATTCTCTTTCTAAGGGGTCGAAAATAAACAGTGGGAAGTTGTGGTTTAGGTGGGGGAGAGCTCTGCCTCACAATCCACAATATGCGTCATTTAAGCTCTTCCCACTTAAACAGTAAGATCCGAGTCATCCCCGCTTTTAAGTATTATACCTCTATGGTGAGAGTGATTTGAATTGGATAAGATCCATTCTTGTAGCGCTCTCTCTCTCTGTCCTAATTCAAACCAAGGATAATAATAGCCTCCTTGCTATAATTGCTACCTGTATGTAGCTTAACTTCATTGGTTTTTTTTGTCGGGTGGATAAATTAAATTTTATTATATAAACTCAATAATATTATTCAAATTTATTACTGTACAATAATAGATCAAATTTGCCATTTTTCTACAATATATTAAATATTTTGTTGGAATTAATCTCAATTACTCACCGTACTCCTTGCTCTATGCAGCAATGAAAAATATTTTCAACTCTTCCACAGGCCACCGTCCAATACATCAAAACAGTTTTTTAAAGATATGTTTTAAATGCAAACCTCCCTTACTTGATTTCCTACGCATCAGAATTTAATTGTTATTAATGTTTTTGGTTTTCCCTCTCAGCTGGGCATCTACATGACATTTCTCTGCCAGGTAACTCAGCTGCTCTCAACTCCCAATATGATTTTTCATTCAAAATACTGTTGATGATGTCAAAAACCTATTGGATATCCTTGAATTTTTCTATGAAGTTTCGGGCTCACAATTGACAATGCACAAAACTGAATTCTAGCCTTCATCCTTCTTGGATTCCAAAGGAATGGAAAGAGATTAAACATGGAAGCATAACTAAATACCTTAGAATTTCATTTGGAATTGGGGTTTCTTTAAAGGACATGTGGAAATGGTTTTTAAACAAATTCAAATCAAAGTTGTTATCCTGGATAAATCGCTTCCTATTTTTAGTTGGGCGTATTCAGATGGCTAATAAAATCCTCTTGGCTGGTCATGTATATACCTCTTCTTGCTGGCTGCCTTCTAATACATATTACAACCAGCTAGCACAACTTATACAAAGATTTATATGGTCCAAATGGGGAAATAAAAAAGGTATGGCAGCCACTTCTGGTCAAACTGTATTCTTCCTAAGGAGAAGGGTGGATTGGGTATCATTGATCCTTATATGCAAGGGGTCTATCTCTCAGGTAAATGGATTAGCAGAGCGTGGAAGGAAGCTCGCCTTGGAAACTCTTGGTTCAACATCATATTCAAACAACAACTGCTAGTAAAACTTGGAGCACCGTGCAATGGAGTGACAAAATTTTGTTAGCCCCATACTTTAAAACTCATGGATTAGCCCCTCTCAACTGCATATAGAAGGCTTGGCAATTGGTTTCTTACAAATTGTCTTGGTTTGATCAATCATTTAGTCATGGATTGAGTTTTGCCACATCCTCAATTTGGTGGAATCATTTGATCCAAGAAAACAATAAACCGTTAGTGATGATACCAAGATTCAAAGCTAAATGCCTCTTCAAAAAAGGCATTCACACATTCAGAGATCTATGGGATCCTTCAAGATTCACTTGGAAATCTTGGCAACAACTCAAACTATGCTTCAATTTAAACTACAAAGACAAGGCTGTTGTGTTGGAAATCCAAAAAATTGTACCCCCTAGCCTATTTGTCCTTATTTCATCTAGTTGTCATGCTTGCTTTCTCAAGGATTGGAGGTGGCCTAATGGTTGTAGCCTTAGATCCTTTCCTCTTAAAATTCTGTATAAACAACTATTGCGAAATCTTTTTCATTTCTGGCCGACTTAACTCTCTCTAGTGCTGTAAACTTAGACGAAGTAGTTGGAACAACTTTAGCTGGCAAATTTGGAAATCTAAAGCTAATGCCCAATCCCAACACACCGTCTGCAAACTTCTTCATGCAAAACTCCCAGTTCGTTCCCGCCTAAAATCCCTCTACCCGCCTCCTTCATGCCCCCTCTGTGGTAGGATGGAATCTCTCAAACATTGCTTTTGGTTTTGCTCTCATGTTAAACAATTGCGGACAGCTCTTTTCACCTTCATACCTGCCCCTTTTCATTTCCCTTGGAAGTGAAAATCTTCTCTTCTTGGTTTATCAACTAACCATAACTTAATTTCCAGCTCATGCTGCTTTACTATCATTAAATGCATATGGAAATTTAGATGTTTGGCTGCTTTGTCTCAATCCTTTTCACCCTATGAAATGGAAATTCATTTCATCTACTCTAGTCTGTTAAACCAAGTGATTTGGATAGCCAATTCAATCATTCAACACATTAATGATGATGCTATCAAGTGGCAAGCTAAAGGGCTTCTTACACAGCTCAAGAATAAGGTTTTTCTTTCAGGATTCCAACCGCCTTAAGACACTAGTTTCCAAGCCTGCTCAACTAGTATCACTTGATTTGTGCAGGGTGTTCAGCTGGCAGTTGCTCCTTTTTGCAAGATCTTCATACACTACCATTTTCCATTGCCGGGAATGGAAATCAACAAGTTTGTTGCTTCATTGTGCATCCGCAGCCGAAGTTTTGCTAAATATGGAGGCTGCTCTTATCTTGATTTCAGCTTGAGTTGGATCGTCTGGGTGTTACAATCTCTATGGACCCTTTCCTTTTAGCTGAGGTTTTGTTTTAACAGTGTGTTGTGAAATTTTTCTGGACAGCAATGGTTTCTAGAGAATATTATATCAAGTTATGCTAGCTCTCTACGTAATTTTACAGTTGCAGACTTTGGATGAAGTGTGCTGCTCATTTTTAACTTTGATTCACATTGCGTCTGTGAATTAATTTCCTTGCAGCAACACTTTGACAGTTTTGGCTCTGGTTTTTTGTGTAGCTGCTGTCTTGTAACAGCTTTCCAGCTATCCATTTGTTGCCCTTTGCTTGTATTCTTACTGTTATATATTATTGCTGTTTTGGTACAGCGTATTGACTCTTTGTAAACATATTATTTGCTTATTCCAATTAATAAAAGAAAAGAAGGGGGTGTAATGTTTATGTTTTGAAAAACAAAGAGTCGCTAGTATTGCTGTTGTAGTAGCCCCTCATGAATTTAATCTTTAGTATGAAAATAGATGAGTGTTCTGTTGTAGCAGTAGCTTGAAAAAGCAGCCACCGAACAGGGGTCTCTCCATATATTGTTTTCTGAGAATGAAAAAAGAACAGCAGCTCTGTTCGATGATATTGAATTGTATATGCTTTGAATGAAATATATAACTCAAATCTTTTAGATACATCTGTGTTTTATTTCTGCACTCTGTTTTGGGTTTATTTTATCCTCTGCCTCTCCCCTTCATATTTTACTGGCCTAACTGCCTACTTCGAAACTTTTGAAGAACTACGTTTTAGCTTCGGAATGTGATTTTATTCCCCAGTTTTTCATTTAACAGGCCTTTTTAATTGATATTTTAAATAAAAAATGAAATTCGGGAATTCCTAATACAAAGACTTTGTACTCATACATATATAAGAGTAATTATTGTTTCTATTGACAGAAAATAGGAAATCATAAATGCTGATACAAGCACTCTCCAGAACATAAACACCGTATTACAGCTTTGAAAAGCAGTAGATCTGAATATAGAGCGAGAAAAAAATAGCTGGATTACATAACAAGAAATCTCTAGTGGTATATTACCTTGTAAGAAGCTGCACTACCACCCTATAGCTTATTATGGATAACGCTAAAGAAAGCCTTGGGTATTACAGGGTAAATGAAAACACAACATTCACTCACACTTGATCTTCCAATGATTCATTGTCCTCCGCAGGAATGATATGCGCAATGGACCTGCAGCCCAGTAAGTATGAGGATAGCGGTTGCCCCCATGCCTCCAATCACCAGCCAAGGGTTTGAAGAGTAAAAGTTGTAGAATGCATTCCAAACTTCTGCCGCAGCGATCAAACGATTTTCTTCGTAGTAATTGATCAGTTTTCTTCTTGTTTTTTCAATGGGAAATTCTCTTGGTAGTGGAGGTGATTGCCTACACGAGCTAAAGAATCGGGCGATTTCAGAGTGCTGCCAAAGGTTACCAACAATGGCGCACTTGTCTCTCAACACACCTGCTCCATTCTCTGTTTGGCACAGCTTATTCATGAACTGAGCAAATGCTGTCATTCTTTGCAAACGGCTGTACGGGCAACAAATTTCCAGGGCAATTAAATTTCTGATGAATATTTCTGAGTCCACATTCAATGTTATCGGCGGAATAGACAGCGTTCCTCCCTCAAAACTAATATCTTCGACAATTTTACCGGTTGCCTGGATTTTCACTCCTCCATTCTTTAATTCAACGGCAGATGGAAACTTGGACCTCTGGTACTCCATTTTATTCAGATTTTGGGGATCCCTTAAGTCAATTTTGTGTTCATGGTGGCCAAGACAACAGTAGTAATAAATGTCCAAAATATGGTTATGTGTGGGTGATTCGTCATTATTGAAATAATCAAAAGGCCGATAATAGACAGTTTGGAACACAGGATTGAGCAATTTTTGAAGATTAGACTTGGCAGTATCAAGTGAATCTCCCGTCTCCATAGCAAGAACTTCTTGCAAGACAAATAGTGGTATCTGATTCTCTAGTTTGATCAAATCTTTAATGATATCGGACTTAACGCCAGGAATCTCCGATTCGCGTCCGAAAATGGGATGAGGCTTTGGCAGAAGTCCCCAAAGGTAATTTCTGAAAAATTCGAGGATGAAACAAGCATCCCGAGTAATCATCCAAGCCAGAACATCACTGCTGAATGTTATTCGCTTATTATAGCAACGCTTTAGTTTGTCTTCCCTACTTTTAATTCTATCAACCAATAGGCTAAACTCGAAGTCGGACTTACCAGCTTTGTTCTGAATTCTTTCAACCTCTCTACGCGCTGCTTCGTCTTTGAATCTTTCCATTCCACTGAGGTGCTCTTTTCCAAAATGGTAAGGACCAATGGAAACAATTTGAGGCACATACGCATCTTCGCATTCCTTCAACAATCCCGTTGATACACTGGAAATGCAAGGCAATGTCTCACAGGAATTGTCAAGTGTGAGACTGTGTTTGGCTTCAAGCAGCCATCGAGTCTCATCTAACTCCGACATATTCAACATGACAAGCAAATACACGTATCTATTCAAGGTGTATGTGAGAAATGGGCAAGTCAAAAAGTTAACTCTTTAGCAGCTGCGCGGGAGGAGAAACAGTGAAACCCTAACCTGCAACGGCACGCCCTGTTATGCCTGCCACCGCTGAAAATAAGGATAGAAATTGCGAGGATAAGCAGTTTTCAGCCGCTGGAGCCCACAGGGGCTTGAAAATCAAACCGCCAAGCATGAAAAAGAAAGCCAGGGAGCGCGGGTCTTCCGAAAACGAAAAAGCAAAAGCTCAGTTGGATTCACGTGCTGCCCAAATGGAATCTGATTCGCCAGTCTGTCACCATGGAGACTCAGTCAGTAGACTTTGGACTTTTCAACGCCTCTCAACTGTGCCACCAGGACGCCCACACTTTGCCCAGAATCTCTTGCAGGCAGGACAACGTTGCTGAGAACCCACAAAGCACAAAGACCGTCAAAGTCCCTGCCCCACAAAGTTCGGAAGGTAAAGTGGTCTCATTCGAGCTCCCTGATGATATTATTGAAGTTATTTCTGATTGCAAAGCAAAAACCATCGTTCTTTTTTTCCTCAAAGGCATCCCTTCCGAACAAGACTTCTTTAAATGGATTCATAACTGGGAATCAAAGGGTTGGCTTATAGAAAACACTAGGGGTTTGTGCAGAGGATACATATCATGTACTTTCACTGATCTAGACCATGCTCAAGTTGCCTTACATTATGGTACTTGGATTATCTATGGTCAGATATGCTATGTCCAAGCTTGGGATCTTGACTTCCATCTGGGAGGAATATCTAAGTCCAAATAGCCTATGTGGGTAGAATTCCCTTTCCTTAACCTGGCCTTCCATCTTTTTTTGCAAGACATCGCCTCTCAATTGGGTAGAGTCCTATGGTGCAAACAACATACTGACAAATGGGCTAGCTTGCGTGTGCAACCAAGAGCATGTGTTGAAATGGACTTAACACAACCTCTTCCTGAAACAATTAAATTAGTTGGGCTCGGGTTTGAATTTGACCAACGAATTACATATTTAAATAAACCTAATGCCTGCTTCTACTGTCGTCGAGAAGGCCATCTCATTCGAGACTGCCCAATTCGTAAACCATGTCTGCTGCAAGCACCTCCAAGCAATTCTAGTCCTGATACTGTCACTCTTGCCGAAGAAAATAAAAAATCTACCCCTGTTATCCCTACCACACACACCACACCCACAACCCACTCACCCCTTGCTTATCCCACGCCATCATCACCACCTCTCCTCAAACCCCCAACCAGTCCTAAGTCCTTCAAAGAAGCTTTAACAGCAAACTCAACAGATGTTAATAGAGTTGCTAAAAGACTGAAGGAGTCTCTATCCTTGTCAAAAAATAGTTCTACTAAGTCATTATGCCCAACTCGGCCACCTAGTCCCTTGCAATCTCGAGCCAAATCCCCCTCCAGGGAACAACCTCTTATGTATAATTTAATGGATGCCCACGACTGCACCTCAAAGAACAAGTTCACTGCGTTGATAACGAATGAGGAAACTCTTCCTGACTCTTCATAATGAATTGTCATGTCCAATCTTGGAATGTTCAGGTATTAACTATCCCCACTCAGAAGTATCATGTCAAGAACTCTATTCAGAACAACCAAACTGATGTGATAATGCTTCAGGAGGTGAAAGTCAATGCAGTCTGTTTGGATTCCATTCTTGCATCTATTTGGCAAGAGGCTTTTTTTCTTCACACAAATCACAGTGAGGGCAGCAGTCGGGCAGTCTTAGGTCTTGCCCCTTGGCTTGCTAAACATGTTGTGGCTTCTGGATCTGACCCATACGATTGTTGTATCTGGACCACTATTATTTTCCAAGGCACCTTGCATGGCTTTTGTTCTATTTACGCTCCTAACTCCTCTTCCGAGCAAACTCGGCTTTAGGAATGGCTTCGTCTTCATCTCCCTACTGCCGAGTGGATTTTGGGGGGTGATTTCAACATGGTTGAGCATCCATTTGATCGCAGTTGGGATAGTTCTTCCTTACTCTCTCACACTAAATTTGAAGTTTGGACTTTAGCTCAAAACTCCTTGGGAGTCTATGATCCTCTTTTGGGCAAAGATAGAACTCATGTGCCACACTGGTTTACTTGGAATAATTGTCGTGAGGGCTATTTGAGGAGAATGAGTTGTTTGGATTGGTTTTACATCTCCCCTATTACACCCCGATTGTATAGTTACTACTGCATAGGAAGTACAATGTAATGTTTGAATCTTTTAGATGAATAAAACAAATTGTTCTTGTTATCAATTGAATGTGTCTTAATGATTGTCTCATTTGTCTGATATTTCTATTGATGTAATTCTTGAATAAATGTAGCATATAAGTTATGGAATAATGTTATTCTAACTTTCTACGATGTTTTATAAATACTACCTTGTTTTGAGCATATGACTCCTGTTGTCATGTCATGGTGTGCAGGAAACAGGTTTACACCTCTAGGCAGAGGAGAGATATCACTTGGGGAGGAACTTGGTCGGGTAAACAGTAACCAGTACCAATTGGGCATACACACACATATTATAAACTGAGTAAGCTAAGTTATTTGTTGAGTTAAGGGTAAGTCATCCATAGGCTTGTCTATTATCATTAGGAGTCATATCTACTTTTGAATGTGTGAATAAGTGATGTTTGCCAGTATAACCATATGTGTAATAATGTTACAGGTTAGGAGGTGGGCATGTGTATATGTATATATACATATAAATACGGTATGTACAAGTGTCCATAAGTATATTCATGTCGATACAAACGTATGAGAGCAGATGGATATGCCATATGTGTGCATCGATATAAATACATTTATGAATACATATACATAGAGGAAGTATACAAGTAAATATACATGTATACATACCCACAACCAACCTGTTATATATTTGTGAATATGAATAAATATATGTTGATATTACTTCAGAATCTACGTATACACGAATATATACATATACATAGGCACGTATAATGAAAGTATGTTGACTGGCTCGCAGTATACGTGCATTGTAATTTAAAATGTATATATATATACATGTATATATGTAAAGGTAAATATAATTATATATTTAATATTATATCAAATATGTATATAATATAGTATTTACAAAATATATATATATGTATAAGAGATTATTTAAATTATTAAATTTAAATAATTATACATAGATATGTATAGAGTAAATTAAAAATATACTATATATATATATATATATATTAATATAATAAAATAAATATATAGGTATATTTTATTAAGGGAATGGAAATCAAATAAAGTTTAAGGAAACACTTTATTTTAAAAATCGAACCTTGGCTAAATGATTTTATCATTTCGAAATAAAACGCTTTATCACTTTAAAACATTTCGAATGAAATATTGAATCACTATTTTAAAAAAATGCATCTTTGATAAATGAAACGCAATGGTAAATATTTCATTGGTAAATATTTGAAAATGTCAAAATAAAAAGAAGGCCCGTGAAAATGGAGATGGCGCATGTAGAAGCGTGCAACCATGGCAAGGTTAACAGAATGCGGCTAAAAGGAAGTCGTTTGCACCCAGAGAAATGGAAATGTGGATGCCATCTGGTGAGGGATTTTGTCTTTGCATTAACCGTCACTTATCTTTTCCTGTTGAATCGCACCAATACCAGGTGTCACATTTTTGGGAACTTACCATCTGCAAAATGAACTTTCTTCATTGATGTCATCAAATGAAGGTCGAAATCTTCTCTAAAAGGTGAGACATTTCTTGTTTGAACTATTCCAAATCCTGCTGGCAGCTTGGACACCTTAGGAAGAGGAATTGGTTAAGTTTTGAAACACTATATAAAGGCTGTTAAGCTTATTCTTCAACACACAAATTTAGAAATTGCAAGTTCAATTTTGTTTTGCTGTGAGAGTGCATTATTTATCCTGTTGTGAGTGAATTATGTTTTGTTGTGAGAGTATTCATCAATTCTGGAAAGAATATTTACTTGACAGAGAAGTCACTTCTGTCATTTATCATTTCTGTGAAAAGTAAGTTGAGACTGTCCCCAGTTGTGCTAAGGGCCCAATATCAGAGGTGGTTGGAAATCCTTTGACTAGAAGCTGAAGGCGTAGCAATTTCATACTTACTCAGCATCTGTGGATAGCTATTATTAGGCATGTTTTCTCTTTTATTTTTCCATGTTTTTGCTGCTCTGCTAATCAGAAGAAAGTCTATTTGATACTCTCTGTTTGAAAATGAATAGGGAATAAAGATTGTTTATATGATATTCTTTGATTTGAATATCTGAAGAATGATTTCAATTACAAAGGGATAATTTAAAAATAGAAAGGCAATTACATGCTTTATACTATTAGCTTTGCATTCATTAGTAAACAGATTTACTGATGCATTGAAGAATTAATGGAATTATTTGTATTGACTCCATATAAGGAGTGTATGCTTGTGTATAGCTATTTAATACTAGGGATTGATTTGAGGGCATTTAATAAGTTACAGATTACAACTGGTTATAAATTAACTTAGTCAAGTTAATGAAGCTCCTAGGATGAGCGAGTGTCCAATTTAAAGGAGATAGTTGTAAGTACTTGTTAGAATGATCTTCGTTCTAGTAGTTAGCTTGATGTAGGAAGTCTAGGGTATGGACTACCCCGATAGACCAACCTACACGTAGAGTAAGAAAGCCTCAAGTCAAATTGACCCTGGCTAGTGCATGTGATAGATGACCTACGTTCTTAATTGAATGTAAACACTTTGGCCAAAGTAGTGTTAGGAACAACTTACACTTAGTTGTGGTACTACACTGTCAGTTCACCGTGGTCCAAAAATACATACTAGTTCAAGAGTTGTCATATGCACAAAACCTAGATATGTAGGATCACAACACTATGCCCAGGTGGTAGTCGTTAAAGGATACCCCACCAATCTCTTCTTCGAAGGGAGGGTCGTTCATTGTAAAATGATCGTGCGAGGGATCGCATTACAAGTCTGTGGTTGGCAGAAAAATGCTCGAGTGATGTTTCTCCTCCTCAACAATCGGCCAATGATCCAAGATTTGATAGGATGGATTCCTAGACCTTCTTACTGCTATTGGTGCCAAAAGCCTTCGGGCTATGTATGTATTTCATTCTTCTTTACTTTGTTGTTTCTTTTAGAAAGAAATAGTTAAAGTTGCAAATTGATGTATCATGTTTATGTATTGGAAAGGAAAAATTTTATCATCATGGCATTGTTCTTATTTATTGTGCTTGAAATTAAAAGTTTTAAATTTGGCGTATAAGTTTGGTCATCACATGTGGTATCAGAGCAAGGTTCAAACACTAGGAACCTTTGAGCTCACCCAATTTCCTTAATTCCAACATTAACTAATGTTGGGAAAATTCTTGTGGCAAGATGGTATGCGTACAATTAATAGCCAGGAAGACTGTAATTGGTAATGAATGATACCTGAAAGCCAAGAAGGAAAATGAGGCCATTACTAGAACCATCCAAGGAACCAATCATGAGAATGCCATTTGGTTAAGTGACACAGAAATTGTCAATCATGCTCTCTCCCGAATTAATGAAGTAAAAAGTAGAATGAAAATGGAAGCTGTATTCAGCCTTTTACCTAATACTTCTCTGGGAAAATCAGATTCTTTGCCACTATCCAAGGACATGCCTTCCGAGGAAAGCACAAGTCTGACATTCATTTTTCGGGATCCAAGAGTTCTTCTGTTGGCCAAGGTCATAACCATTTCGTCAAGTGACGAGTCAGTGGGATACACACCAAGGACTCCACCAGTTGAGAACTATCCTCAATATCAAATGATGGACCCTATTGTTGATGAACACCATATCAACAATACTCTCGACTATGTATTCAAAGATAAATCTGAAGGGTATCATCCCTTTTTGGATAGAGAAGAGTAGATGAGAGATGAAGAAAAAGATAGGTTTCAACAATACTCTCAGTCTGTAGGCTATACGCCACTTAGTTATGTATCTGAGAGTGAATCTAAAGGATAATCTCCTCTCGACTATCTTAATAGTCACTCTATGTAACCAATGGATGATGAAAATCCTCTTGAATAAATAAATTTCTATGTTTGTTGAAAATTGTGTATACTTCATAATCTTGCTTGGTAAATCTTGTGTTTATTTCTATGAAAGCTTTCATGTTTTCCGTTTATCATAAGATTAAAGAATCTAACTTAGATAAGATACTAGGTATAATACAACTATAAAAACCATGGTGAAAACTTATGAAAGGATGCGTAACAGGCCCAGTACAAGCAAGGATGAGGAACAAAGAGACATTGGAGTTCAAGCGACTTTAGACTTGATTCTAGCAAGGTTGTCTAATATTGAGAATGAAAGAGAAAAGGACAAGCAAGAAAAAGAATTAAACATAGACAACATGGAAGCTAAAAGTTCATCTCATGGACATGATGAAAATCACAACCATGAGAGGGAAAACTCACCAACCAACTCCACTACGAGAAATAGAAAGATAATATCTACTGAGTTGTAACGAGACATGAAAAAGATAATACCACCAAAATTTGATGGTAGTGCGGGAGGTGATGAAGCTGAAATGTGGCTTGTCCAGATGGAAAAATATGTTGAAATAAGAAATTACGACGAAGTAACAAAGGCAGCATGGGGAGCCTACCAATTGGTAGGAGAAGCCTCAAATTGGTGGATGAACAAGAAATTGGAACTGGATATAAGTTCTTGGAAGTTGACATGGGGAGAATTTGTAGAAATATTCCACAAACGGTGGTTGCCTCAACTCTTCTATGACCAAAAGCTCTCTGATTTTCATGAGCTAAAACAAGGGACTATGTCAGTCCACGAATATTGGGAGAAGTTCACTAGACTCCTTCGGTATGTTCCAATTTACTATAAGGATGAACGATTCTGTATCAGGAAGTTCATACTTGGACTGAATGGAAAAATTGGTGGTGAGGTGGATATGCATGGTCCAACTACCATGGATTTAGTTTATGAGAAAGCTATAAAGCAGGAGCAGAAGCTTAAAGTTGATTCTCATCGCCAGGAGAAAAAGGAACAAAAGAAGGACAGCGAGGTTACTACTAAGCCAATTCCAAAGAAGGATGAACCTGTTCATGATGCTGCCAGATCAAAAGGAAAGAGATCTCATTTCGACGGGAAAGATTTCCGGAAAGATCAAAAGAGAAGCAATTTCAACAATGGAAATGCTAACAGGTCCAGTGAAGGAAACAATAAATTCAGAGAGATATCTGGAAGAAAAGGACCACCTATGGGATGTTTCCTATGCAAAGGAGATCACTACGCAAGGGATTGTCCAAACAAAGCTTCTAGGAATTCTCTGCCTTCACAAAAGGCTATGTTCCAGCAAAGAATCCATGCAACAGTTGATGATAGGCAGGCAGATTATCAAATAATGCCCATCGAAACTGCAGGTAAATTATTTGGCTTACCTATCTCAGTCCTTATTGATACTAGTGCAACTAAAAGTTTTGTTTCTCCTAGTATAGCAAATAAATTGTCTAGAAAGGTTGGGCACATGGCTACATCATGGAATGTAGAGTATGCAAATAGTACAAGGGCAAAGGTGGATCAATGTCTTTTTGAGGCCAACTTAGAATTACCTAGTTTCACCATTGAAGTCAATATTTATGTCACACCATTAGGATCCTATGATGTTATCCTAGGAATGAATTGGTTGTGGAGACATAGGGCCATAGTTGACTGCCAATCTAAGACAATTAAATGTTTAGATGACTATGGAAATCAAGTGAATTTGCAAGGGAATACCTAGGGAGGTTAAAATTAGACAAATCTCAGCAATGCAACTACTAAGAGCCAAAAAGAAAGGATGTAAACTTTTTGCAATAAATATTGAAGAGTTAGGTGATCCTGATAATGAAAGTACACAGGAGATAGAAGACAGAGAGATTGATGAATCAGGAATCTCAGATATGGAGAAATACCCAGTGTTAAGGGAATTTACTGATGTATTTCCTGAGGAATTACCAGGTCTACCCCCAAAGAGAGTCTTTGATTTTTCTATCGACATAATTCCTGGATCGGAGCCTATATCCAAGGTACCTTATAGAATGACTACTACAAAACTAGCAGAACTCAAGGCACAGTTAGATGAGTTGCTGACAAAAGGACTGGTAAGACCAAGTGTTTCACCTTGGGGAGCACTTGTAATCTTTGTCAAAAAGAAGGATGGAACAATGCGGCTTTGCATTGACTATTGTATGCTTAACAAAGCTACGATAAAGAACAAATACCCACTACCTCGAATTGATGATCTGTTTGATCAAGTAAGAGGAGTAGCTGTATTTTCAAAGATTGATCTTGATCAAGAGGAGCAACTGTATTTTCAAAGATTGATCTAAGGTCTGGATATCACCAGCTTAGGGTTAAAGATGAAGATATCTATAAAACCGCCTTTAGATCTCGGTATGGACACAATGAATTCACAGTATTACCATTTGGTTTGACAAATGCACTTGCAGCATTTATGAACCTTATGAATAGTGTATTCAGAGATTACCTGGACAAGTTTGTGTTGGTGTTTCTAGATGACATTTTAATCTATTCTAGAAATGAAGAAGAACACAATAGGCACTTAGGAATGGTTCTACAATGTTTGCGAGAGCATAAGTTGTACAGAAAGCTATCCAAGTGTACCTTCTTCCAACGAAAAGTGCATTACGTGGGTCATGTAATTTCAGCCGAGGGAATTGAAGTAGATCCAGCTAAGATCACAACAATAACTCAGTGGCCTATACCCAAGAATGTATCTGAAGTGAGAAGTTTTATGGGCTTGGCAAGTTATTATAGAAAGTTTGTAGAAAACTTTTCCAAAATTGCTTTTCCCATAACTTCTTTACAGAAAAAGGGAAAAAGGTTTGACTGGAACGAGAAGTGTCAGAAGGCATTTGACCTAATAAAAAAGAAATTGACTAACGCACCAATCCTGAAAGTGTCAGATCCTTAAAGGAGTTTCACAGTTGTCACTGATGCCTGCAGAGAAGGACTTTGAGGAGTACTTATGCAAGATAATCAAGTGATTGCATACGAGTCAAGGAAGCTAAAGCCATATGAGATGAATTATGCTTCACATGATTTAGAGTTGGCAGCCGTCATTCATGCATTGCGAATGTGGAGACACTATTTGCTTGGGAAACCCTATGAGTTGAGAACTAATCATAATGGTTTAAAGTACCTTTTTACTCAACCTAATCTAAATGCAAGACAGAGAAGATGGTTGGAGTTGATCGCTGATTATGACTTCAATATTAGCTACATTAAGGGAAAAAAAAATCGGGTTGCTGATGCATTAAGTCGAAGACGCCACATAGCTTCTATTGTTGCAATTCATACTGATTTTAAAGACCAAGTGCTCCAGAAATGTGTGGAGGATGATTACTACATGCAAGTTAGACAAGCACTCAAGGAAAACCCTTGAGATTCGAGGTATGATGGTTTTACATTTGAACCAAGTGGATTGCTTAGGTACAAAGGAAGGATGTATGTACCTAACGTAAGCAACTTAAGAAATTTGGTGTGGAAAGAAGTGCATGAAGCTCCATATTCTGGTCATCCAGGAGTAACAAAAATTTTGGCCGATGTAAAGCCATTATATTTCTGGAAATGAATGAAGGGAGATGCTGCTAATTATGTAGCAAAATGCCTTGAATGTCAGAGAGTAAAAGCTGAGCATCATCACCCAGCAGGCTTACTATACCCACATGACATTCCAGAATGGAAGTGGCAAGTGATAAGTATGGATTTTGTGCAAGGATTACCTATGTCAAGGAATAAGCACAATACCATACTAGTGGTAGTTGATAGACTGACAAAAGTGGCTTACTTTATACCTAGAAATCTGACTAATGGAGCACTAGTTATTGCAAGGAAATTTGTGCAAGAAGTATTCAGATTGCATGGAATACCTAAAAAGATCATATCTGATAGGGATGCAAGAATCACTTCTAGGTTTTGGAAAACCTTATTTTTTGAACTCGGAACTCAACTGAACATTAGTTCAGCATATCATCCAAAAACGGATGGAAAAAATGAAAGAGTAAACCAAGTTTTAGAAGACCTACTTCGAGTATATTGCATGGATCAGCAATATAAGTGGGAAGACTATTTACCTTTAGTCGAATTTGCCTATAATAATTCATACCATTCTGCAATTAAAATGGCTCCGTTTGAAGCCTTATATGGTCGAAAGTGTTGGACTCCGATAAGTTGGGATAAACTTGAGGATCAAGTAAGTCTTAGACTTGAAATGTTAGCAAAAATGGAAGAGCAAGTAAAGATTATAAAGCAAAGGTTAGCCGAAGCTAACAGCCAACAAAAGAGTTATGTTGATGCAAAGAGAGTACCCCAAAATTTTTCCATAGGTGATAAGGTTTTGTTGAGAGTTAAACCTCATAAAAGCTCCATCAAATTTGGAAAGTCTTCCAAATTAGCTCCACGATATGTTGTTCCCTTTGAGGTTTTAGAAGAAATAAACCCGGTAGCCTATCGAATCGCATTACCACCTGCTCTTGCTGGAATGCATAATGTCTTCCATGTGTCCTACCTTAAGAAGTATATACCAAGTGATAACCATGTTATTGATTGGGCTGCTTTATAGGTAAAGGATCCCGTGGTAGTAACGCTCGAGCCCGTTAAAGTGCTTAAGGTCCGCAAGCTACGCTTACGGAACAAAGAAGTCTCTCAATGCAAAGTCCAGTGGGACCAATACACTGAAGACTCGGGTACCTGGGAAGACTATGAGGAGATCCAACGGAAGTTTCCTGACATTCTTGAAGCATTCAAGAATGATGAATAAATTAGTGTTATGTTTTATATGCTTTAAATAATACCTTGTTCATCAGGGACGATGAATCATAAGGGGAGGAGAATGTTACACCCCGATTGTATAGTTACTACTGCATAGGAAGTACAATGTAATGTTTGAATCTTTTAGATGAATAAAACAGATTGTTCTTGTTATCAATTGAATGTGTCTTAATGATTGTCTCATTTGTCTGATATTTCTGTTGATGTAATTATTGAATGAATGTAGCATAAAGGTTATGGAATAATGTTATTCTAACTTTCTACGATGTTTTATATATACTACCTTGTTTTAAGCATATGACTCTCGTTGTCATGTCATGATGTGTAGGAAACAAGTTTACACCTCCAGGTAGAGGAGAGATATCACTCGGGGAGGAACTTGGTCGGGTAAATAGTAAAGAGTACCAATTGGGCATACACACACATATTATAAACTGAGTAAGCTAAGTCATTTGTTGAGTTAAGGGTAAGTCATCCATAGGCTCAAGTTTATTATCATTAGGAGTCGTATCTACTTCTGAGTGTGTGAATAATTGATGTTTTCCAATATAACCATATGTGTAATAATGTTACAGGTTAGGAGGTGGGCATGAGTATATGTATATATACATATAAATACGGTATGTACAAGTGTCCATAAGTATTTTCATGTCGATACAAATGTATGAGAGTAGATGGATATGCCATACGTGTGCATCGATATAAATACATTTACGAATACATATACATAGAGGAAGTATACAAGTAAATATACATGTATACATACCCACAACCAACCTGTTATATATTTGTGAATATGAATAAATATATGTTGATATTACTTCGGAATCTATGTATACACATATATACACATATACATAGGCACGTATAATGAAAGTATGCTGACTGGCTCGCAGTATACGTGCATTGTAATTTAAAATGTATATGCATATACATGTATATATGTAAAGGTAAATATACTTATATATTTAATATTATATCAAATATGTATATAATATAGTATTTACAATATATATATATATATATATATATATATATATATGTATAAGAGATTATTTAAATTATTAAATTTAAATAATTATACATAGATATGTATAGTGTAAATTAAAACTATACTATATATATGTTTTAATATAATAAAATAAATATATAAGTATATTTTATTAAGGGAATGGAAATCGAATAAAGTTTAAGAAAACACTTTATTTTAAAAATCGAACCTTGGCTAAATGATTTTATCATTTCGAAATAAAACGCTTTATCACTTTAAAACATTTCGAATGAAATATTGAATCACCATTTTTAAAAAATGCATCTTTGATAAATGAAATGCAATGGTAAATATTTCATTGGTAAATATTTGAAAATGTCAAAAAAAAAGAAGGCCCTTGAAAATGGAGATGGCGCTTGTAGAAGCACGCAACCATGGCAAGGTTAACATAATGCGGCTAAAAGGAAGTCATTTGCAACCAGAGAAATGGAAATGTGGACGCCATCTGGTGGGGGACTTTCTCTTTGCATTAGCCGTCACTTATCTTTTCTTGTTGAATCACACCAATACAAGAAGGTGTCACATTTTTGGGAATTTACCATGTGCAAAATGAACTTTCTTCATTGTTGTCATCAAATGAAGGTCAAAATCTTCTCTAAAAGGTGACACATTTCTTGTTTGAACTATTCCAAACCCTGCTGGCAGCTTGGACGCCTTAGGAAGAGGAATTGGTTAAGTTTTGAAAGTTTTGAAACACTATATAAAGGCTACTAAGCTTATTCTTCAACACACGAATTTAGAAATTGCAAGTTCAATTTTGTTCTGCTGTGAGAGTGCATTATTTATCCTATTGTGAGTGAATTTTGTTTTGCTATGAGAGTATTCATCAATTCTGGAAAGAAAATTTACTTGACAGAGAAGTCACTTCTGTCATTTATCATTTATGTGAGAAGTAAGTTGAGACTGTCTCCAGTTGTGCTAAGAGCCCAATATCAGAGGTGGCTAGAAATCCTTTGACTGGAAGCTGAAGGCGTAGCAATTTCATACTTACTCAACATCTGTGGATAGCTATTATCAGGCATGTTTTCTCTTTTATTTTTCCATGTTGTTGCTGCTCTGGTAATCAGAAGAAAGTCTATTTGATACTCTCTGTTTGAAAATGAATAGGGAATAAAGATTTTTTATATGATATTCTTTGATTTGAATATCTAAAGAATGATTTCAATTACAAAGGGATAATTTAAAAATAGAAAGGCAATTACATGCTTTATACTATTAGCTTTGCATTCATTAGTAAACAGATTTACTGATGCATTGAAGAATTAATGGCATTATTTGTATTGACTCCGTATAAGGAGTGTATGCTTGTGTATAGCTATTTAATACTAGGGATTGATTTGAGGGAATTTAATAAGTTATAGATTACAACTAGTTATAAATTAACTTAGTCAAGTTAATGAAGCTCCTAGGATGAGAGAGTGTCTAGTTTAAAGGAGATAGTTGTAAGTACTTGTTAGAATGATCTTCGTTCTAGTAGTTAGCTTGATGTAGGAATTCTAGGGTATGGACTACCCCGGTAGACCAACCTACGCGTAGAGTAAGAAAGCCTCAAGTCAAATTGACCCTGGCTAGTGCATGTGATAGATGACCTAAGTTCTTGATTGAATGTAAACACTTTGGCCAAAGTAGTGTTAGGAACAACTTACACTTAGTTGTGGTACTACACTGTCAGTTCACCGTGGTCTCGAAATACATACTAGTTCAAGAGTTGTCATATGCATAGAACATAGATATGTAGGATCACAACACTATGCCCAGTTGGTATTCGTTAAAGGATACCCCACCAATCTCTTCTTCGAAGGGAGGGCCGTTCATTGTAAAATGATCG